>JARHVA010006698.1:157500-207500 GCA_037957365.1 Torreya grandis | reverse complement strand
CATGCATAGAGTGATTTAATGGGTAAAGGATATTCTCACTACATCAAAGAATCAATTTTAGAACCAATCAATGATAAGGAAAAATTGGCATAGCTCATTGAAAATACTAAAACTCTTGGATATTTGCATACATTTGTTTCTCTTGATCTTATTTTTCATATTAATCAATGTAAATCACCTAAGGAGGTTTGATAAAAAATTCAACAATTGTATGGTCAAACTAATGAGGTTAGGTGGTATCAAATTGATAATGATCTCACTAATCTAGATCCTACATGTTTTGAAAATATATAAGACTATGTCACTAAATTAAATGAGCTAAGAGCACAACTCAAAGAATGTGGTATTGATAATAAGGATGTATAATTGGTATTAAATGTGTTAGGTAAGCTTATTTATGAATATGCAACATTTGTTCAATCTTTCAGACTCATTAGCTGACTATGGGAAAGGACTACACTATGCCTTTATTTGACTCATTTTAAGATATGTTGATGCTTGAACAAGAAAATTTAATCATAATGGGAATTATCGAGCCATCTAAGTCACAAATATTGGTGGTGGGTCACCCACAACATGTAAAAGGGTCTAATAAGAAGCAAAATAAACCAATGTACAATCCAAGAAAATATTATGCACAATCGTCTCTTCCTACACCAGCAAATTCCAAATCCTATTTCAAGAAAAGGGATCTATAGAAGGTAGAGAGACCAACTTGTTAACATTATAAGAAATCTAGTCATGATGAGCACCATTTCATGCTAAAAAAATTGATGAGTTGACCCATCTTCTTAAATAAGAATCAAATCAATTTTACATCATCCTATATAAAGGAATCATCTCCTTCCACTTCTTCCAAATAAAATAAATGGAAGGGACATGCACCAGTAGCTATGGAAAAATATTCATGATAGTGGATAATTGACTCAAGGGCTACACATCATACAGGGATCAGTGATTATCTTCTTTATAAGCTTATTTTTTGCCTCATATTATTACAAGTGATAATACATAGGTGGATGTTAATGGGAAATTTTTGGTTGGCAAGCATGATGGCTCATTTGAGAATTTTAATTGCGCTTCTTACTTTCCAACCTTTTTTTGTCTACCAAATCACCCATCTTGGGAATGGTATGAAAGTTGAGTTTTCTCATGGTTCATTGAAGATTCAAGATCTTGAGGATAATGCCTTAGTTATAGTGGGACAAGTCAATCATGATTCTTGGATATATGCAATCTCCCACTTTATGCCTCATTCCCCTTTTACCATTTTACTCACTCATTTAGATTCAGTGAGTAAACTATGCAATGAGTAGTTTGGCCATCTCAACTACCATTATCTTCAAAAACTCAACTCACATGATATGGTCACATAACTCCTTCCCATCCATTTTTATGATGGTGTATGTTCATTTTATACCATAGGAAAGCATCCAAAGGAGAAATTTAATACTGGGACATCTTGGAAGAATTTTCAAGTCCTTAAGCCAATTCACAGTGAACTCATGGGTCCCTTTACTACCTTGCCTTTTAATAAGACCCATTATGTCCTAACTTTCATTGATGACTATTCTTGATATATCGGGGTCTACTTCCTTTGCCACAAGAGTGAAGTCTTTTACCGATTTTAGGACTTCAAAGCTCATACTCAAAATCAATTTGGAAAATATGGCAATATTCTCTGCATAGATAATGGCCAAGATTATGTGAACCATTGCCTTGAGAAATTATGAACTCTTCAAGGAATTAAACTTCAACATTTAATTGTGTACACATAAAAGCATACAATTTTTGTTAAATAGAATAAGAAGGCCCTAAAGGAGATGGCTACTTACATGATTCATGTTCATTCTCTTGCTCCATAATTTTGTGTTAAAGCCATTAACTGTGTCACTCACATTCAAAATTGAATTACCCATAAGGACTTGAAAGGAATGAGTCCTTTTGAAGCTTGGTGTGGTAGGAAAATAGTTGTGTGGCATTTTCAAGTTTTTATCTCCCCTGCTTTGAAATGCCTTTCTTTATAGAAATGCAAGTCTTTAGAACCTCAATAATAGTATTACCTCTTTGTTGTAAATCCTAATGGTGTCAAGCGGTATCGATTATTTGATTTGAATATAAAGCAACTTTTTATTAAGGGTAATATTTAGTTTGAGGAAACATTTCCTCCCTTAACCTCTCAAACTTCCTCTCATCCATCCATAATGGACTCCAATGATAGTGACTCACAAGACTCTTCTTCAGCTCTACCTTTATAGGGGTCATATACAGGGGCTACAAACTCTAATCATTCCTCCTCATCTTATTCATCACTTTGATGGCTTTCAAAAACTCTACTGTCAGCATGCACCTTTCTCAAGAAAATTTTTGGCACTCAAAGGACTCGATCATTGCATCGACATCTTTCACAAGTGTATATTTTTCTTACTTTATATCCACAGTCTTTTCATGAAGAATTAGATATTTTTGAGTGTGATTCAATAATGGAAGAAGAGTATAGTTCATTGATGAGGAACCACACTTGGGACCTAGTCCCCCTTCATAAGGGAAAGAAAATGGATTTTTATAAGTGGATCTACCAAACCAAATATGCAATAGATGGAATTGTTGATAAATTTAAAGCACAATTCATCTATACTATTCATATATGTCATATATTCATATAGATGTGGACTATGTCTACTGAGGATCACATAGTCCCATCTAGTTATATATTTCATCTTGGTTCAGGAACCATTAGTTGGAAGAGTAAGAAGCAATATGTTATTACTCTCTCTTTGACTAAGGCTGAGTATTAAAGGGTTATTGATGCCAACATTGAGGCTATTTGGATTCAGAACATTATAATTAAGTTTGGCATCACCATTCATCATCCATCTATCTATTTTTTGATAACTAGAGTCCCATATAGATCTTGAGGAACTTGATTCATCATCAGGGGACCAAACATATCAAGCTCCACATACATTATATCAAGGATTTGATTCAAGATCAGGTCATTGATCTTCAATATTATCCTACAATAGAGAAGTTTGTATATATATTCACCAAATATTTCACTAAGAATAAGTACCATAATTTTCAAAATCTCTTAGGGGTATAAGACACTACTTCAAGAGGGGTCATTTGACCTTATCCCATCCTCTCATGGGAGGTAGTTTTTTCTATGGTTTTTCTCCTTCTCTTCTATTTTGAGGGGATTATTTTGTACTTGGATACCTCATTCAACCTTGTTTTTGGGACCCATTTTTTGCATTTTTGAATATTTTCCCTTAAGTATCACTTAAGGGGAGTTATTGGTGTAAACAGGGTTATTTTCCCAACTGTTTACACTCTTACATCCCTTTTACACCCTTTCATTTAAGTTTACATAGGATGTTTTTAACTTATGTCTCATCTTATATGATTATGACACTTGCCAAAATCCTATGAATGGTTGGTGAATGGTATTTTTATAAATACTCCTTTGTAAGCTCATTTTGAGATTAATTTATTCATTTAAAAATTTTGTTACACATGATATTTTACATCATTGACAATAATACAATTTATTCTTAGCAATTTTGATATTTTATTTGTGTGTGCTTCTATTAGGCCTTTAAATCCATGTTAGTTATCTCTGTATCTAAATCTCATAATATTTATGCAATTTTATAACTATATGAGATATTTTTCATGTCTCTTATATGTCATCTTTGAGCCTTCTTTCATGACTTTATGTGAATTTGCATACAAGTTAATTATTGGAAAATTTGGTGCCATTATTCTTACCATGCACTACTATGTATCAATTGTATATATCTATTGTTCCATGATACATATCATGCACATACTACTTATGTGCTTTAATGCTTAAATTTTTAAAAATACTATGTTTACAATACATATTCAAACACTTTAAAGTTATTTACATGCTTTATAAACTAGTTCAATGTTATTTTAAAATTAAATGATGAAATTTAATATATAGGCTCTTCATATGCTTCAATGTTACATCTCTAATATTCTAATATAATTTAAATATGCAAATTTCTAGTACATGATTATATCTTTCACAAATGATTTCACTTTTTACTTTGAGACAAGTGATTTACAAGAAATTTCCCTCATCTCAAAATTGGAGCATCATAAAGGGCTTATCTCTAAGATTTCACAAGAAATACATTTCATATTTGATAGTTTATAGTATGCAAAAATTCAAAAAAGTAGATTATGGGTGCATTCGACTTACTTATACAGTCCATTCTCACAACTACTAGAGCATAAATACACTTGGGTGAAGACAATTACAAATTTTTAAATATTTTTTACAAGATAAAATTTTCACTCTATATAGTATAGGGGGCATGATATACATTCATGACCAAACAACTACTTGACAAAATTCAAAATTCTTTTTTCCAAGTTTTAAAATTTTAAGAATTCATAGTTCAAATCTAGACCCATCTGTAGTGATGTGATACATGTTTTACAAGTGGACCAAATTTGATCTTAGTGATGCTCCATGTCTTGTTTTAACTTTATTGATCCATGTATTAGTTCTCGACTCTTCTTTTCAGTTCAATAATTAAGCCACATGAGAGCTTAGTTATGCTCAACATCTTGGTTGCGCTTTAGTGAACCACTTTGTTGGTTCCCATATCTTCAAAGATTACAAAGTACTCAATAAGGGTTTTATCATAAAATATTTATAAATTAATCATCTTCACTTATTCTTAAAATTTAGGCTTGATCACCCTCAATTCACCACATGTTCAACACTTATCCACATGCCTCAATAAGATGGCATGCACATCTCCATGACAAAGACAAAGTGTGTATACACACTCAAGTTTGTATTTTCTTCACTATAGTAATTTTATGCATCAATATAATAAAGTGGGATGGAAATGTAGACACTAAAATTTAACTAATAAATTTTTGACAATACTTTTCCTTGACATCTTTACCTTGCTTGGTCAATTTTCCATTCTAATAACCCACAATATCGAAGAAAGCCTTCAAAGTCTTAAAAATACTAATAACATCCTCTAGAATTCCCTATTTTATCATAATTAATCTATATTCATTAGATAATTTACAATCACTCTTTTTTTATAAGCCTTTTTAATTTTAAGATAAATGGGCACTAGGCAAACAGTGCACACTATGCACCTATCTAGTAGTGCAGCCTTGTCTCTTGTGCTCTAATGGTTATATTTTCAAAATGGCATGCTTCCTAACATATTTGTTACACACATAAATAGGTCATTTATCAAAAACATTTGAAATATCTCACTATAAAATCACTTCAATGGTCAAAATTTAAATGACCTGTCACTCTTTTACAAGGCACATATATTTTTGTTTTCAAAAGCATCTATTTTTTAAGTAAATATCTTTATTGCATTTTATGTAATTTTACAGTCCTTTGCCAAGTCTAATATTGTTTATTTTAGTTTTATTAAATCTCTTGTCAATAAATGTAATAAAATTTTCTATTTTCATCTATATGATCTTCCATAAAGGAGGAACTACATCAGCCCAAGGGCTTTTGGACTATGTAGGCAACACTAAATCAAGGGGTTTTTTTAGGATAGCTCGGCCATTCCCATTTCCCCCATTTTCCCCCTTTTTAAATTTGATCTCATTTTGTTTTCTTGTGTAATATTATGGATTTACATGTCTTCCATATGTCTATTCAGCCCCTATACAGAGTCAAGAAACCCTTATAGGCAACTGTACATGATCCAACTAAAAAATTGTTAATATGATCAACATGGACAACATAGTAATCAACAAATAGATCTGTGTTATGGATATTATGGATATGTCCCCTAATGTGTAATTTTCCTAGTATATTCTAAAATTTCAATTTCAATGGTGATGTAATTCAAATTATGATCTGATCAGTTCTAAATCAACATGCAGTCTTCAAAGTTAGTCAAAAACCTAACTTAAAGCTAAGTATTTTTTTTTTTTTTTGAGATTTATTGGTTATAACATACTTGAATATTTTGTATTTTATTTTTGCCTATTGTATATTTGTTTCAATGGTTTATTTATATTTAAATTGATTCATTCTAATTCAAAATGGTGTAAACAGAAATAACAAGTAAATGTTCATCTAGAAAAGTATCATCAACCTATGAATTTTGAACATTAGACATTAGTCAAGAAAGGAAATCTATAGCTACATGATCCATTTTGGGTTAACCTTCAATGTCAATATTAAATTATTATTTTGGTGATAAAAATCTAATAATTTGAGCATTTGTTATTGGTTTATTCATTAAATATTTAATTTTAGAGTAGTCAGTGTGTATGAAAACATGATAACTAGTGATATAACGACAGAATTTATTAACAATATAGATTATAGTAGGAGATTATTTTTCTATTACCTTATAGTTAATCCTTGGACCTAGAATATTTTTACTAATAAAATAGATAGTATATTTCAATTATCCATCCTTTTGACCAAGGGCAGATCCTAATGGTGTATCAAATGCATAAGTGTGGATATGGAAAGGTAACTTCCAATCTAGTCCTCTTAACACGGGTTTTGATCTTAGGATATCTTTAATATACTGAAAAAATTATTGGAATTCATTAGTCTAGTTAAATTCACCATTTTTAGTTAGCATAAAAACCAATAGATCTACGATTTTACTGAAATCTTTAATAAAATGTTTATAATAACCAACATGTCCAAGAAAGCTTTAAATATTTTTTTTATATTGCATTGGAAAGTTTTTAATGACTTATATCCTTATTGGGCCTCCTTCTTTCCCTCGAGGTGAAAATAATGTCATAACAAAATAACTTTTGTAATGAACATATAACATTTATCATGACTTAACAAGAGGCTATGATATTGGCAATGTTGAATAATGTTTTCCATATTATTGATGAATTACTTGTGGGAATCCCCATAGATAGTAAAGTCATCCATGTAGATATTTATGTATTTGTGAGAGAGATAAGAAAATTTGATTAGAACAACACTCTAAAAGGTGGTTGGAGCCTTAAATAGTCCAAAAGGAAAATCATTATATGCATATGTTCCCCACGAGCATATAAAATTGATTTTATCTTGGTCTTATATTGAAATTATTATCTAATTATATCTACTAAATACATAGAGAAATAAAAAGTACTTTTTTCCAAAAGAAGTTTCAAGGACGTGATAAATAAATGCTAAATGAATGTGATCTTTCATAGTGGCAATGTTAAGTTCTTTGTAATCCACATAAATGGGCCATTCACCACCTTTTTAGATATAATGACAATTATAGAAACCCATTGGCTATCTAAGATGGGGTAGATGAATCCTACATGTAGTATTTTTTGTAATTCAATTTTGAAAATATCTTTGATAGTAGGATTTATCCACCTTTGAGGTTGGAAAAAGGGGTTATACCCATCTTTGATATAAATATGGTGGGTACAAAATACAAGTGTATACCTCTCATAACAAGATTGTTCTATGCAAACATAGTTTTTCATTTATAGAGCATGGAAACTACCTCATATTTGTGGTGAAGTGTCATTTGAATGTTAATTTCAAGTGGTTGGTTGGGTAAGATTTAAACTACCTTTGAACAATGAGGCCAAAGCTCAATAGAAGCCATAAGGTTAGGTAAGTTTCACTCGTGGTAGGATTTGCTAAAAAGTATTGATATCACCACTGGGATCCTTTGAGTTTATTGGAAATATATGTTTAAGGAGACAATCCATGTATGGAAGATATTTATCTACATTTTGATCTTTTATATATATATATATATATATATATATATGCATATATATATATATATGCATATATATATATATATACACATATACATATAAATATATATATATATATATATACATATAAATATATATATGTATATGTATATATATATACATATACATATAAATATATATATATATATGTATATGTATGTATGTATGTATATATATGTATATATATATATATATATATATATATATATATATATATGTATATGTATATATATATACATATATGTATATATATACATATATGTGTGTGTATATATATATATGTATATATATATACATATTATATATATATATATATATATATATATGTATATATATATATATATACATATTATATATATATATATCTATGTATATATATATATATACACATATATATATGTATATATATACACATATATATATGTATATATATACACATATATATATGTATATATATACACATATATATATATATACATATACATATACATATACATATTATAAAGTTTGAAATTATTGTGTCCTCGTATGAATATTTTAATGATAGACTTTGGTCAATGGTATGGATATGTTGAATGTGAGTTTAATCATTTATGAATGTTTTTATCCAAAATAATTGTTTAGTTTCTATTAAGGGTTGGGTAGAAGGGTATAATATTATTTTATTGGTGATGTTCCCATTAGAGATGAGCATGTTTCCTAACTTGGAAATGATATATGCATATGAAGGACTTCATGGGATGAGAGGGTGTCCCCCTAAGTTTACATGTCATTGCATGACCTTAAAATTGGTTAGGTATTCCCATAAGTTTATAGATATCACAAGGTATTTGATCACCCCTTCAAGACACATAATGGATTTATATACCATTTGAAAGGTAGTTGGGGTTTGGCGAAGGATTTGCAACTTAAGCTACTACATGTTTTCCTTGGTCATGAAATTGATAACAACTCCTAAGTTAATTAAAGTGTTTTATATGAGAAGCCATGTGATATGCAAATTTACAATTAGGCTACCATGATGGAAGTATTTATGAGGAACAATGTTCCCCAACATAAGATCAACGAATTGTTCAATAATGTGAATAGTTTGAGGGTATTTCTTCTTTCATTGAGGCTTCTCTAAACATAGATTATATCAACCTTGGTGTAGATTGACACATATTTAATCACCTGAAATAAATATATAAGCACACATAAGTTTTTTATCTCCTCAAAAAAGTTAAATTCTAGTTAGGGTTCCATCAAATTCAAAATGAGAAGTTCAAGAAAAGGAGGGGCAGGTGGTATAGTTGGACTGTCTAATTTACTTGATTCAGGGTTGGGTTCATTATTAGATAGTGGGGGTGGGTTAGTTTTGTGTTTAGGTAGATCCTTAGGGGATTATGTTATTATGTAAGTGGTCAGATTGTGGATAACCTTCTATAACCAAATTCAAACATCATTCAACTCCATTGTGTACTAGGATATGTAATATGTCATTATTGTAAACCAATTGAGCTAATTTTGTTACGATCATAATTATTTTCAAACACAATTGAATATCTTATTAAATAATTAAATTAGATTTTAACATAAAAGCATGTAATGGTATCCATAGATGTGTTACATCTAGCACAAGAACTAGACTAAGTGCATAACCCATCAATGACTTATTTAGGAGTTATGTTTTAACCACTTAGTAATCATATAAAAGTGGGTCAGTGTGGTCCTACCCACTCACATCTATCTATGTACTATATTGTGGATTTCCTAATGAAGTCATCAATGGATTGTGATCTTACTCGAGTACCTGTACAGGTTATAAAATAACTAGTAACTCAAGGGTAGTATCAACAAAGTATAACAAACAAAGGTAGAGTAAGTTCAGATTTAATAGAAGAATCATCATATTAAGCTTGGTTAAGTATGATTAATTACATTCACAACCAGTAGACAAAAATCAAGGGAAGAGGATTATTTTCAAAAGCAATGAAAAGTATTTGAACACCTTTTGAAATCTTAGTCAACTAATGTAACGAGTTGGACATGTCAATAACTGAAGGTACTCAAACTTCAGGAATGTTTCAACAACCATGCTTAAGTTTTTCTTAGGAACATCTTACCATTTTACAAGCAAGATATAAGTTCAAGACTAGCTTGTTTAAGGATCAATAATGTATTAGGATAGATCTATTAATTCCCTTTATCTTAGTCCAAGGTCTTAATTCATGTATTAATTACTTACTTAAGAATGATATATGCTTAAGCCTCAATCCAAATTAAACTCTTATTATAATCTTAAAAATTCACAAACTCATTCTTATCATTTAAGAATAAGAGACTATTAATAAAATGCTTAATGACATATTCCAAACATAGAGCATTTGTTTCTCAAACACAAGATGATTAGCTAGGAATAGTCGTGTTTCAAAAACTTTACAAATAGAGTACATTATTACAAATTTAACTTTCTTTAACATAAGATTAACTAAATCTTAATGTTATTCAATTATAATTAATTGATTTAGGAATTGACCATACAACCCTCGTTCAATACTTAATAATTGATTTTTAAGTGTTATCTTTAAGTAGATAAGTTCATATTAATTACTTAAGTAAAATTTATTCCTCAAACATCATTTGAGATAACTTCTCACAATATAATAAACTAAAATTAATCCCTTAATTTACCAATTCAATTATAAATTATTTTTTTATCCAACTGAGAAGTTATAGTCTTTACATTAATGAAGTATCAATACTATCAGACATTCATCCATGTAAATAAAAGGATTAATAATTTATAAGAATTAGAAAAGCTCATATAATAATATAACTTTCAATGTCATCCAATATAACAAAAAAACAAAATTAAGCACATCAAATGAATACGATTACCTTACTTAAATAAGCTTGTGATTAAATAAAATCACTAATTAACTTTGATATATCTAACATTATATCTCTTCTTTCCTTATCTTCTAATAAAGAATAAATCAAACCACAATCAAAACAATAATTAATATATGAGTGATACAATTAATGATTATATAATCAAATATACAGTTATTTTCTCAACACTATAATAATGCTTGACAAACACCATGGCTTTATAAACATACTCTAAGACATGACCAAAAAATTACTCAAAATATTACAACATTCAGATCAATCATTACAACTATTTATTCCAAATAAATAATCATGATCAACTTAGCTTTATATCAATTTAATAATGCCATGATATTCCAAATAATACAATGACCAACTATAATCAATTTATGAATCAATATATATATATATACATCATTTTACATTAAATACAAATATGACAAATAACACTATATTCAGCGACATTAACTTTCATTCATTTTAATCAATTGAAATAACTTAGAATAAGAAGAAATGAATCCAATTATTGTATGCAATCTAATGAATTAAATCATGCATCGTCAGTCCCAATGAGTCCAATCATAAGTGGCCCTAGACCACTCCAACCATTTGTTGGATACAGATCAGGGCAACAAAAAACTGATGAAGAAAGGATTATGAAACAATCAAGCTTGACAACAAACCAACAAATGATCAATGAAATAAAATCAAACACATAATCAACCCACCAAGATCTATAAAATTGGTACTTGATTATGACTATATCTCTATTTTGAGCTTCTCAATCTATGGGTTATATTCTATTTTAGAATATAATATGGCTCGTAAATCTATATAGTTATCGTCATGTACTATTTTAATAGATGTTTAGGAGTTATAAATAAAATCTATAAAAGAAAGCTGCCATGCCAAAAAAAAATCACAGAGTTTCCCTAAGGTTTCCAACCCTCCAAGACTGAATGCCAAAATGAACACATTCAACCCTAAAAATCATCCAAATTCTTTCAACCACCTTTACATGGTAAGGCAAGCCGATGCCACGACTTCTAAGTCATTGGCTTAAAAAATTAACAGCCAAATTAATTACCATGATCCCCATGTGGGTCAAGACCCTAGCCTAATTCCTCACTCAAACAAAGACTTAACCAATGAAAAACAAACAAACCAATATGCCAAGCAAGGTCCATCAAACATGCTAAACAACATGCCTAGGTCAATGTCATGCATCATCTTAAGATGTTTCAACACAAGCTTATAACTGTATAAGGTCCTTTTTAAAACCATTTAAGTCACATATTTAAAGACAATAAAAGTATCAACAAACATCAAATAATCAAATATGAAAAATAAAAAGCTGATGAAGATGGAAGCCACAGTCAACCTATACAGTTACATAACTGATCCAATTGTCGAAGTCTACAAGTAATGAGTTCAAGAGAAATACACAACATCTAAATGAATGGAAATGATAAAATCAATGAAATGACATAAATCTTAAAACACTTAAACTCAAACAATGATATTCTCAAAAAATGATAATATCAAATAAGAGATGTTTGCACCAAGTAAAAATTGACTTAAATCAACAATTAAAGAAAATGATAACATACAACAGTAAAAATTATAATGACTAAATCATTAATATTGACAATCTCGACTTTAAGTTTAATTTCATGGTTTCATTTATCTAACGCTTCTACATGTTTTCCTGTTGCTTGGTTCCGATCACAACCTATCTCAAGTACCTGTCCTTACAGTCAACTAATAAACTATCAGCAACATCTGGACATCTAAGTATAATAAATGTGATAACAACATTTAAATAATACATCAAATTGAATAATGAACCAGTACACATTAAGCAATAATATCAAATGTTATAATGAAATGTAATTCATAATTATCTCAATAATTATAATGAAAATAAATCAATGTAGATCATTAATTATAATACCACAATATATTAAAAAAATGTCTCAAATAGTTCATAGCTAATCTATATCCGCATAATGAATTAAATGCAAGTATTTTAGGGTCATGATAAATTTATTGTTGAGATTGGGTGTATGTTTAGAAGGTAGTTGTGTTGGGAAAGTAGGTTGTTGGTTTTAGTTGTTAGGGATTAAAGTCGGTTAGTATTGTTGTGATTCTTATAGAAATCCAATATTTTGATTGGGCCAAGGTGGATTTCCCCTCCATTTTTGTTGCCATGGGTTGGAAAAAAAATCCACTGCATATTTTGAGGTTGTGGCTACCATGTTTGGCCTTGAAATTGCTAGTAGTTGGCTTGAGATCGATCATTTTTTTGTGGCCAATTCTAATTTTTGGGTGGCATTTGGGTCATTTGGTTCCAATAATTTGGTACATACTAATTATTAGGAATATATGCAAATTATGAATTTAAAAAATGAAGGGTCATGTGGCATACCAGAATTTTGTGGTTTTTGTGACCATGTTTTCAATTATGCAACATAAATACATTATCTCCAAATCTAATTGCATGAAGTTCAATTGTTTTGGGTGTTCCTTAGTTATGTTTTTCACCTTTGCACAAGCAATTTGGCATCAACATTCTTATTTCTTCCTCCAACAATCAAGGAAATAGACTGTTAAATCTTAATTTGTTTCTTGTTTTCCTCATGTATACAATGTATCTAATTTTGTACCTATGTGATTGATGATATCTTACTTCATTTTCTACAGTAGATTTCTGACTTCCATACATGAGATTGCATTTATAGATTTGGATGATAATGGTAAATCTATATTGCAGTGACTCTTCTTCATCATAGATCCTGAGTAATTTTTGCACAACTAGGTGATTTATTCAAATAAAAGTTGAGGCATATCACCTCCACCCATAACATCCAAAGCTTCCAGACACTCTTAAGTTATACCTCTCAAAAATACAAGTTTAAGAGATTATTGATACATGTTATGTTTAGACCTTTGTAAGCTAAATTAAAATCTTACCATATAGTCTTCCAACAATTCATCTTTTTGTCACATTCTAAAAAAGTCATTTCCCTCGAGGTCTTTTCCTCTTCAATACTCTAGGTATTTGAAAATAAATTTTTCCTTCATATCTTTCCATGTAACAATTGTATCTTTGCCCAATCCCATGAACCAATGGAGAGTTGGATTTTTAAGAGTGGTTGGAAATAGTTTCATGTTATGAGTGTCTTGATTATAATTGTAACTACAACATAAGACATCAAACTCAAAAATAAATGTATTAGGATCCTCATGTGTCATCCCTTCAAAGTTGGGTAGGGAGAAGGAATTGATATTCTTCATAGGTGTAGCACCAATTCGGGTGATGATGGGAAATTCAAAAGTAGTAAGTTCATTGAAAAAGTTTTCTCCTTGAATATATCCCATGATGTTCCAAACTGCTCGTACCAAAGAATTTACAATCCACATATCAAATGCTCTATCAATTCTTTTGGCCCAAGGTGAGTAATTTATTATAGTCTGGGGTCTTTCTTGGAGAAAAGTAGCTCTTCAGGTTGGGGGTGATGAAGGGAATTCTATTATTTATTTATTTATAAATTTAATAAATATGTCATATTGCTCTATTGGCTCAACTTATTTTAGTGGCTCAACTTGTATTGTTGGTCTTAGGTTTATTTTTGGGCATAGCAGGGAATTGATACTCTTTTTTAGAGAACTTTAAGTGAGATTGAGAGGGGTTAAACTCTTGATTCCTAGTTATAGGTTGGTCAAATTGACACTCTTTGGAATGGTACCATAATATCTTTCTCAGGTCTATGAAAATCCTCCTCTTCTTGGCCTCAAATTGCTCTACTAATTCTGCGAAAAACTTATTAGCTACAACCTCTTATAATAAAGCTTCACATGATTGGTATGGAGTGGCTAGGGTAATCTTTCCACTACTTGAAGTGGTTTTAGGTGGTACCCAAGATTATGTTTCTAAAGTAAATTTCAAACTCCTACGCATAAATCTACACTAATGATCTCTCTCATGTTGCATGCAACCAATCAATATTCCCTTTTTAATTCGTTATGCACTATCCTACACAGGGTTAATAAAGATGAAGGTTTATAATTTCTACTTGTACATAGTTAAAATTTAATCTAGAAGGTAGTAAATCTATTCTCAATTTTTCAAGAGCTTAGTACTTTAACAGCCTTCCCTAACAATGATGCAAAAGATATAGAGGCACACATTCTACTACTAGTGATATCCTTGAGGAAATATCCTTCAACCTAGGGAGATAATCCATATAGGCAGTTGAATAATATATAAATTTTATGATTGTTAATTTGATTGTCAACCCAGAGACATAACTTTTGTAAGGAGTTTGCAATGTATATGCAGCACTAAATTACTTTGAATAACTGAGTGGACTAATACAATTGCTTGAAAGAAAACTCGTGAAAATTCAAAACACTTTGCTTCAAAAAAAAACTACTGGAAAGTAAACACACTTTGCTTGAGAATATAAGTACAAGAAATTAAATGCTGAAATTGAAATATTAATCTAATGTTGAAATATTTCCACAAAATAAAATTGAAAGTACACACATGGAATTAAAAGGTACACATGAAAATAAACTGCTTCAAATAAAATTATGAAAAGGAAAGTACATACACTTGCTAAAAGAAAATATAAACAAAATTCTCACATGACATAAAATATACTAACGGATGAGAAACTAGACCATTGAATCCTTGCGAGTGAGCCCTGCCTTGGTTAGATTAGAGATTGAATTCCCTCCCCCTTAAGACATATTTAAATCAAAGCAGTTGATATTATTAATAACTTATATGTAACAATAAAGGAATTGTTATAAGGTTGTTGCAATTCAAATTACAAATCTGACAACATTCTGCTATAATTCTCTATTTGTCAAAATCTAGATTAATCCTATAGCTTTCAACTCTTCTTTATATAGAGAAGATAGTGGTATTATTAAATGGTCCTCAAATCTTAGAAGTTACAACTATAAGATCATGTTATGTTAAAGAGATAGAAAACAAAAATGAATATAAGGATAGTTAAAACAGATCTACCATATGCAATTTAAAGACAAACTAACAATGGTCCAATGAAAGCATCATAGAGTTGCAACAATTTTCCATCTTGGCACATGATTCTTCATGCTTTTGAAATCTACCTAGAGTGGTTAGAAATGACAATTTAGTGTAATTGTTCATAACTAGGTAAGAAGTTATTTGCATCGATTGCTATAGGTTGACACAATCAGTTGCTATGGGTGATCGGTGCTTTCATAGTGTAGCCAACAGGGGGCTACTAGTCATTCTGTCATGGAGGCTCCAGGGGAAAAAACATACAATATACTTTTACATCTTTACCATTAGGAATATCAAAAACATTAAAAGCTGTTAAATTACACTAGTAAATCTATAAATAGCATATTAGACTAAGATCAACTTTGCACATATATGTATCATCTATAATATATGTGCATATCAACATGTTATGAGTTTAAGGTGTGGAAATATTATGACAAAAGAAGTATCATAAAGAAGATTGAATAGTAAGATGATAACCATTTATGGGCCTCATCATCGCTCTTAGACTCCATCATAGAGGGAAGAAACTAGATATCAAGGTTAAACAATATACAAATATTGAATAATTTGACCAAATCATATAAGAGAAGTTGAAAGCAAAGAAATAATTTGGCAACAAATTCTAAAACCAATCCAAGGCCTTGAACTGCAAGGCATGAGCAAAGAGATTAAGCATCATCTCATCACCATGTTCCCAATCCATATAAGCCATCATGAAGACACTAATATGTTCTGAAGGACTACCATCCTGACTACCAATGAACTTGGGAAGTTCATGGAGAGGAGTAGAAATGGGAATATCTCACACATGAGGGGCTAAAGGATTCCTATGAAAGTATTCATAAAATTGATTGATGGCTAGGAGATGGCAACCACCTACATGAGTGTCATCAGGATAAGCAAGATGCCATGAGATAATGGAGGGAAACCTAGAGTGTTCCTTAGAGAAAGTTGATCAAACTAAGCACCCTAAAGAGCATGGGCAAGACAACAATGACAATGAGCAACAAGTGAAGCAGAGCTTTGCAGTGTCACCCCATGAAGGTAGCCTAAGAGGGGGATGAAAATCAAGGCACATATGTTGATAGACATGATAGGTATCCCAAGGATCCCTAAGCCTCCAATAGCAGTCAAAATCAACATGATTGGTCGAAACCTCAAAGGAAGGAGTCGGAGGATGGGATGGAGTTGCACAATGTGAGACATGATCCATGTCCAAATGCGGACAATCTACAATAGGATTCCAATGTGGAGAAACCCTTCGGAATGAGAATGTGAAGAAGGTTGACTCCTATGAGAACCGATATGCACTCGAACAAGTGCTTACTTTGTCATACAAACTAAATGCCTATAACTCCTATGAGAAGACTAGTGCTTAACATGAATGCTAATAGTCCAGAGGCATCTACAACAACCCTTCATGATTGCATGTAATTTCTCCCAGCTCCACTTTGCAAGAGGATCACCCACCCTTTGAATGAGCGAGAGGAATGTTGAGCAGTCTTGAGTCTAATGGATTCTAGCTCATTAGGGACAAGGTGAAAAGGCTAGAAAGGAGAACAAGGTCTATGTTGGTTATACAATTCCCACTCCTACTCGATCGCAAAGCCAAGAGAGCGGTTCTTGTACTATTGAGAGATGATTACTTCTCGCTCTCTAATGGTCATTCATTGTTCCATAGTGACTAATGCCTATTCTTGAGTCATTTCAAGGGGTTCACCCTGAATGCAACGAGAAATCTATCCCACTAGAGGGAGGTTAGAAATCAATACAATAAAGAAAGGAATAAATGAAAGGCAACATAAGAGGTAGATTGCAGAGAAAACTTCATGAAAGAGCAAAAAGGGTCAAAGCAGAGCTAGAAAGCCAAACACAAAGCCAAACAAGAGATCAAAACATAACTTTACAGGTATGCCATGGGTTATTAAAAAAATGTGCGCCCTGATACAAAGGAAGTTGTAGGTTTCGAAGAAAAGTCACGACCTATAGCATATAGGGTAGAAAAACTTTGAAACTAGGTTCAAAACACATAAA
Organism: Torreya grandis; assembly: GCA_037957365.1. Taxonomy (NCBI): domain Eukaryota; kingdom Viridiplantae; phylum Streptophyta; class Pinopsida; order Cupressales; family Taxaceae; genus Torreya; species Torreya grandis. The sequence continues at coordinate 189,760 of JARHVA010006698.1, read as the reverse complement.
ACTCAAAAAACCATAAAAACATGTAAGAGTGAAACATGTGGGGTCCCATCGGGCATTCCAAAATATAACTACAAGAATCCAAATATACAACAAAGGTTTGGCTAAAAGATGGAAAACAAACACATTGAAACCTAAGGGATTCGCTACGAGCCTGAAACCACTATCTACTTTGTTGGCTTGCATGGACTATAGGCTAAAAGGACAACAACTAAGCTAAAAAGCACCCAAAAAAAAAAAAAAACTACAGAATAATATAGCAAAACAATAGGCTAACATCTAGTATTCTATCAATAATCATTGAAAGAGAGACGCTAAAATGAAAGTACACTTTAGAAATGAAGTGTTTGTTGTTTTAGGAAATAAAATGTGATATACAAAGTAAACTTATCATTCATAAGGGAAATGTGATTCTAAAGGAAAACATGTTTTAAAATTAAAGCTTGCAATTTCGTAAATGAAATCTAACACTAAGCAAATAAATAAACTAACCTTACTAGTATATGAATTTAAAATAAATGTCACCTTGCAATCAAGGTGCCCTCATTTCAAACTGCTAATGATGCAATAAATCTACCATCCTAATTCCAAGTGTGTCTAGTATATATGGAAATAGTGAAGGATCTACAACCTAAAGCAAGGGACACATAGTTCCTCAAAATAGCCATTTTCGATTAACACTTAGAACTAAGAGAGAGTGAGAGAGATGTATGAAGAATGATGCCCACAAATTTGATAAACATCAGGTAGCACAACAGATAAATGAATCAACACTCGTAAGTGCACAATCAATGTGGTAATCCAAAATAGCTCGGACTAATAACATGATAGTAGATCAAGCAATGAGATAATTGATAGTAAGTTAGTGAGCAAATGATTAATAGGTAGTAAACCCCCTTTCGAATCTTTGAGATCATGTGAGGATGATCAAGAAAGTAAGAGACCAAGAATGGGTTGTGAAATCATGTAAAAATGACTAAGAGGAGGTAGTGGTGGCCTTAGGCATTCCCTTATAAGGTACCCATGTGAAGCCCAAGGCAAAAAGAGTCATTTATGACCATTTGTGCTTAAACGATAAAAAAATGAAAGGCTAAGAAAAATTAATAGTCAAGCTACGAGTTTTTTAGAAAATGCACACACTAGCCACAAGTTTTCTAAAAAAGTTGTGGCCTTGCCACAGAGGGGTAAAACAAAGGGCTAATCAGATGGTTCTCTCTTAGGATAATTATTGGACATACTTGTCATCAATAGGTGCAATATACATACATACATTGGTGACATAGGGTGTTGGCCTGTACTCATTAATGGGATATGGGAAACGAGCATTACAGAAATGATCCTTAAGCTCGAAAGCTTGCTAAAGGATATAACTGAGTTTCCAATTTGGGGTGTTTCCCTTAGCTATCACCTTGTTTGCCACCAATGAATCGCATTCAACTTCCAAGGAAGTTGCTCCATGAGTAATTGCAAGTTTGAGCCATTCTACCAAGGCCTTAACCTCTAATTTGTTATCGGTGCCAAAGGACATGAAGGTAGAGGAGACCACAATAAGGGAACCTTTGGGCAAGCGAAAGATACATCCCAACCCACCAATGTCGAGGTTACCACAAGATGCGTCATCAAAGTTTAACTTAATCCAACCCTCCTTAGGGACAATCCATCTAACTACCGAGCAATCAACATTGAACACTTATCCCATTAACGTGGGAAAATTTTAAGTTATGTTATATCTAATTTTACAAATTTTTATGATAATAGTGGTACATTATAAATAATAAGGCAAATTATATATAGAAATAATTGTGGTGCCTATTTATAAAGATATGTTTTTTACATGCAACTTTTTTTTTCCCATTGCCTTGCCATCACGTTTCTCGTTTCTCATTTCTGGTAACATAGGTTTTGATTGTGGTCCCCCACTGTTGTTACCACCGCCGCTGACACATTTAGTTAGCCTAAGACAAGCTATAAAATTAAATGGCGCTTAATAAAATTGAGGGCTTCATAGAGCAATTTAGAGAAATTGCTTAGCATAAGACCAATCGTCTTTGAAAAAATGGGCAAACAGGTTATACATGTTTTATAATTTGTAAATTGCCATCGGGTAATGTTGTGATTGAGTAGAGTTGATTGCTCAAGAATTCCTGCTCCAGATCGTGAAAAGTGTTTAAATCGTTCACCCTGATTGCTCCCTAAACAATATTGCTGATAAACATGGTGGCAAGATGGCAGCACCACTACTACGGTTGAACACGAAGAAAAATCTTCACCAGTAATCTCCACAAGAACACGATCTATTATTGAAATTGTGAACAGTTTTTGCATCGCTAACCCTGATTTCTCCCCAAACAATCTTGGCGATAAACATGGTGGCAAGATGGCAGTCACCACTGATACTGTTGAACACACAACAAAATCTTCACCAATAACCTCCACAAGAGCATAATCTATTGTGGACATTGTTAGTGTTTGCATATTGCTCCCCAAACAATTTTGGCAATAAACATGGTGGCAAGATGGCAGTCACCACTAATACAGTTGAACACCCAAGAAAAACCCTTACCAGTAATCTCCACAAGAACACAATCCATTCTTGAAATTGTGAAAACGGTTTGCATCCCTAACAAGTATTTCACGTTCAACAATCTTAGAGATGAACTTGATGGCGCAATGACAGTCGCCACACACGCGAAGGTTCTTGGTGACTACAAGTGGTGTACCAGGGTCAGTGTTGATGAGCCCAAAAGCAATAGCTAGCTTCTCACTGTGGTAGTAAAGGAGATGTTCCTTGTCCTCGTCTTCCACCTCATGTAGCACAAAGTCTGTGTCAGGTATATATCCTTCTGCTTTCATCAGTCTATCCAAGCTATCCAACTTTGCATAGATTTCATCAGATTGTGGGTGAGATCTGTCTCCAACAAGGAATGAATGCACTCTATTCTTTAACTCAATCAGACTGCATCCTGGTTCCTTTTTCAATCCCTTCTCATTCATCAATTTTCGTACTATTGAGGCATCATCCCACCTGCCAGCTTCTGCATAAATATTTGAAAGAAGCACATAATATCCAGATTTTTCAGGTGCTAATGTAAAAAGATGCTCAGCCGCATGCTTGCCTAACTCTGTGTTACAGTAAACTCTGCATGCACTAAGCAAAGACCCCCACACACTCTCATTAGGTTGCAGTGGCATCTGTTCAATTAAGTCCCGTGCTTCATTCAAACGTCCAGCACGACCAAGAAGGTCTACTAAACAGGCATAGTGTTCCACTCTGGGTGTGATACAATAATCTCGAATCATAATATCAAAATATTGCATGCCTTCATCCACGAGACCTCCATGGCTGCACGCAGACAGAACAGAAACAAAGGTGATGTGATCTGGCTGTATACCTTCCTGTTTCATTTGGCAAAAGAGTGTGATAGCATCCGTACCACGTCCATGCATACCATAGCCCGCAATCATTGCAGTCCAGGAGACCACATCCCTTTGGGACATATTGTCAAACACGTGGCGTGCATCTTTTACACTACCACATTTAGCATACATGTCTATGAGTGCATTACACAAAAACAAATGTGAACCTAACTTACTCATTTTCATGTGCTCATGGATATCCTTACCATGCTGCAGAGCTGCCAAGCGAGCACAAGCAGAGAGAGCGCTCGTAATAGTTATCGAATCAGGATTCACATCCTCGCTTTCCATCTGATGAAACAGCTTCAGAGCCTCCTCGCATTCACCAATCTGAACATACCCGGCAATCATTGCATTCCAAGAGATCACATCTCTCTGAGACATTCTGTCAAACACTTGGCGCGCAATCTCCATGCTTTTGCCTTTGCCATGTACACAGGCAGGGAGAACACTGGCGATCGTAAGAGAATCAGAACTAAAGCCTTCCAACTCCATGATTCGAAACACTTCTAACGCCTGATCGAAAAGTCCGTTCTGCGCATAACCAGCAATCATGGTATTCCACGAGACATTGTCTCTGAGAGGCATTTTGTCAAACATTTGGCGCGCATAATCCAAACTTCGGCATTTTCCGTACATTGCAACAAGAACATTCCCAACAAATAAATCAAACTCATAACCCCTCCTAATTATCCAACAATGCACCTTCATCCCCTCAACCAGATCGTCCATTTCAGCGCATGCTTTAAGAACAGAGAGAACCGTATAATTATCGGCAATTATACCTGATTCCTGCATTTGGGAGTAGCTAAAAAGGGCTTCCTTGTAAAACCCATTGTTCGCATATCCCCTGATCATGGTATTCCACAAGAACACAGTCCTGTCTCTCGTCTTATCAAAAACAAGGCGCGCGTCCATCACGCTACCACATTTACAATACATCCTGACAAGCTTGGTTGCTAAAAAAGCGTTTATTCTAAGGCCATTTAGCATTATCTGTGCGTGGATCTCCTTGCCTTCTGAAAGCGCTTTCATGGTGGCACATGTCTCCAACACACAGCCATAAATTCCTGACCCAGCAGGCATTTGATGCAATACAAGCATGGCCTCTTGCAGTCGATACTCCTTGCATAATGCTTCAATGTCGATAGCAAGAGGCGGAGAAGCTTTCGAGGTGTGCACCAGTCTGTGCAGAAACCTATAATGAATTTTCCTGTGAAGCAACCACATTCCATCGTCCAGCTAACGTTAGGACTATACTCTCATGACCGAATTTAGATTTGATAGTATTTTATGTATTACAGTGATTACAACATATAAATTATGTATAAGCAACCATTCACAACTTTAAGACACATAATTTATTATTAAAGTTGCTTATTATAATAGAATTAAAAAACTAAGGGATATTAGTAGGAGGATATACAAGAATAAAATAAATGTTTACACGCAATCAGGTTAATGACTTGTAAATCCACGCCAAAACTAGAATGTTAAGTGAGATATTTATAATTATTTTATTTGTTGTATTTTTTTTTTAATTGAAATTTTTATTATAGTCATATAATTTATAGAATTTTAATATTGATCATATTAATAACACATACATATATAACATTACTTAAAATTATAAATATAATAATTAAAATTGATATTATCATAATCACTAATGATTTAAGAATGAAAATTTTTAATTATTTTTAAAGAAATTTAAAAAATTAGAAGAATAATTAAAAAAACTAAAATACAAATAATAATCTCATTTTTATTTATTTATTTTTTATTGAAAAGTTTTTCTATATATTCGTCTCATTTTAAATGTAAGACTCCATCAAAATAAAAGTTAATAAAAAAATAAAAATCTAAAGCAAAAAAAAGTCATTGAATTAGTTCTTTGCCATAACATTTTAACTAATGGGAGGAGACAAAGCCCCTAGCCCATTTGGTTTTTTTGTTACTTTCTTCTAACATTTCTAAGAGATTATCCAATTAGATGTTATTGTAGCAGCGAAAGAAATTTTGACTTCAGATAAAATTTTAAAAGAAATAAACAATACTTTTCTAATGTTGATACCTTAAAAAAAGGAGCTAAATAGTTTAAAGACTCCAAACCTATAAGCTTATGCAATACCCTTTATAAAAAAATTATTAAGATTTTAGCCCTAAGAATGTAATCTCCCTTTCCTTTGATCATCTCAAAACAAGGAGGAGGATTTGTTCATCATAGAGAGATTACTGATAGTATAATCACAGTTCATGAAGTTATCCACTTAAAGGATAAAAGTAAAAAAAAAAGTATAGTTTGAGTTTCCTTCCAATTGAAAGAGAATTCAGACAATGGGATCCACCCTCCCAGCCCTGCCCCAGCACCATCCACTCCCTTCCCCCGCCCCCCGCCCCCACACACACAACTTGTCATGTTGAATTATATGTTTAGTTAAATCTTATTGAGCCTTGGCTCTTTCCAGATATGGGGTATCCCTGACATTTGGTATTAGAGTAAGTTTTAAAAGAGGCATCTCTAACTTTTACCCTACATTTGTTTTGTCAAATAGGTTGAGGCAATAGATAAGTAATGCAGACCACATGCAACCTCATTAACTTATCTATGCTATATACATTTGTTATTTTTTTTATCAAAATGGTGCAAATTAAGGATATACAGTGCAAACCCCTTTGTTTGTTTATCCATCCTTCTTGCATTTTGTCAATAGTCTAGCAATGTAAGCCATGTGCGAACTCATTGGCATTTGTCATTCACTTGCATCTCCTTCCTCTTTCCATACTATTCACTCTATCTATAGTCTTAATTTCCAATTTGTTCACAATTTTTATGCCTCAAAATAAATAAGTATATATATGATAGTTTTATGTAGGTTCAATAAAACTGTGATATCTTTCTTGTTTCTCAACAAAAATCAAAATTTCAAAATGATCTAGGAAATTATAAGGCAGAGAATAAAACCCATAAAATGTTTGAATTAATTTTAAGAAATGAGATATCCATTTTGCATGAAAAATGAGGGACGTGAAGGTAATTTCAACAGAAAAAAATATAAAAGCACTATTCAAAGACATAAAAGTCTCTTAGTGCCATTATTGATAGTAATCAACCCACCTAAGCAATAGTATATCAATATAAAATAAATACATATATACAAATTTTATGTATTTCTATTTGTCGTCATTCAAAGAATAGTTCAAGCAAGCTATATATATATATATATATATATATATATATATATATATATATATATATATATATATATATATATATATAATTTGATTAGCGAAGGCACAAGAAGCACCATTTCCATTCTAGAGAGGAGGAATCAACCATTTGAATAAGTGTAGCACAGATATGCCATCTTTGAGGATTTGTGAGGAGGACATTGGCAACAACATGGAAAGCAAATTGAGAAAGTGTGTGTATATTACAAATTGAATCCTCTTATAGATTAGTCTTCATGTGTGTTATCTATATCCATCCATTTGCATTCATGCCATCCTCATTTCTTGATCTCTACATGCCATATGGCAAGTTTTGTGTAAATAATACTTACAATGATATACTGTCTCAGTGAGAATTATGTGTTTTTTGAAGCTTCATATAGTAGATGTGCCTCGTTTTCCATCTCTTGTGGATCCAAATTTTAAGATTCCTAGTTATTTTGGTGAAAATGATCAAATACAGATTGTTCTTTCATATATTTAGATAAATAGGGTGTTGGAATATTGTCATTGATGTCAAACAAAATTGTTAGAAAGTAATAGAAATGTCAGAAAGTAACAAAATTATCTAACAGAATTTTCTCGTTTAAAGAATGGTATTTTCAAAAATTAATACCAAATGATGGAAGGACAAATTTTCTTAGTTTGGGTGCCCAAGTATGAAAGGGACTAGCAATAGTAAACAAAGACCAATAATAAAAAATGTATTTGATTTATTACAACATTAATTAAGAAAGGTCGATCAACATAGAGGAGTTTTGTTGAGTGCTAAAGGAAGGTTTTTATGTTTTTGTTTATGGCTTAATCACCCCACCAAACACATGGAACAATGATTATCAAACAAGGGCTGACCTACTTGATATATGTAGCCTTGGGAAAATCATCCCACTTGGGTTAATTAAACACTCACCTTTTGATGAAAGGGTGTCTTTTGATTGGGATGCCTCCATTGGGAAAAGCCTTTGAAGGCTATATAAGATGAAAGGACATTGGAGAAATAAAATAATAAACAAAAATTTCAATCATTTAATCATAAGCAATTTTTTGAGGAGAAGAAAAAGAGGAAGTCGAATTTCCCATCATTCCTTGATAAAGTAACAATAAAAAGGTGAAAAGATTGTTTCCGTAAGAGGTCGGTGCCTTAGATAAAGAGATTGGTGTCTCTCACTAAGTTGGTGCTCAACAATAGGAGATTGGTGTCTCCATTAGGTTGGTGCCTATGAATTTTTTAAAAACATTATTATTATATGGTTGAATTTGGATGGTAGTTCTAATCAACTATTCATTTGTGATTTTTCCTTGAAAGGGTTTCCACATAAATATGGTGTCAATCTGTGTCATTTTTATGTGAATGCTTTGACTATGGATATTAAGTTTCATTAAGTAAAAGATAAGATTATACTGATTCATCCCCCGCTCTTAGTATACGTATGTGCTTAACATAAGGAAGTATCATCCTCCATATTATTATTAGTCTCAGAGGGAACTATAGCAATCGATTTACTTTAACTTGGAACTAGTGGGCAGGTTGCTAGCCAATGAGATGTCCTCATTTTGGGTGCATAAAACATGCATTAAATTTTTGGGGGGCAAGGTGTGAGTTCTTTGACAAGCCAAATAAAAAAATATTATTTTTTATGTTGTGATTGGATAAAATATTTTGGATGTTATTGTTGAGTTGTGGAGCTAAAAGCTTCACTAATGAGCTAATGTGGAGGTTGTTGGGCTTACACAGTACTCAGTATCAGTCAGAACCAACTGACATTGGTTAGGGGTCAACCGACATCAGTCAGAACCAACCGACATCGGTTAGGAGTCGGCCGGCATCGGTCATCTTCAGATCGACACCAAATTCTGTGCGTTTCCAAAATTTCTATTTTTAGGAGAACAGATTTGAGCCTTTGATTTAAGAGGTGGATCTAACGGTGGTGAATGCATGGCTCATGAACCCTAGTGTTGTAGTATACTATATAGTAGGGTTAGATCCTCATAGCATGTACAATTCAGTAATTGAGTTGATTGTAATTGATTGAGAGAGAGAGAGAACTCTTGAGGGAGAATTACTGTACATCTGCGAGGTGTGAGGAGAGAGAGATTTCTTCATTGTATTTCCTTTTGGAAGAGTTTAATACAGATTGGTTGTCTCTTGTATCTCCTATTATTTGTTGTTTCTGATTTCTAGTTACTTATTACTTATGGTTTCAATTCCGTGTTTAGTTGCTTATACAAAAATAATCAATTGTACTCTAAGATCCTAACAACTGGTATCAGAGCATGTTAGTGTTTGTTGATTACATAATTCACTCACAGGGGTTTCTGATTGAGTGGGAGCAAAGCAATGGCAGAAGAAAGTAAACTAAGAATGGAGAAATTCAATGGCAAGAATTATCAATTATGGAGGATGTAGATTGAAGATTATCTGTATCAGAAAAATCTATGTTTATCATTGGGTGGTGTTTCAAAGAAGCCCACAGATATGGAAGATGAAAAATGGAATGTTCTTGATAGAAAGGCTCTTGGATCTATAAGGTTGAGCATGGCAGCTTCTATGTTTTCCAACTTATCACATGCAAAGACAACGGTAGAGTTAATGGATACTTTGGCAAATTTATATGAAAAACTCTCAGCTTTGAATAAAGTATATCTTATGAAGCAATTATTTAATTTGCAAATGCAGGAAGGTGGATCTGTATCTAGTCATCTTAAAGATTTCCATACAATAGTAAATCAGTTAAATTCAGTCAAAATAGTTTTTGATGATGAAATTAAGGCTCTCTTAATCTTATGCTCTTTACTTGAAAGTTGGCATAGTTTGGTAATGACAGTTAGTAATACTGCATCTGCTTCAAATATCTTAAAAGTTGATGATGTTGTTAGTGTAATATTGAACGAAGAAATTCATAGAAAAAGCACAAGGGAAACATCAAGTAATGCTTTAAGTGTTGAAAGCAGGGGAAGGCAAAGAGAGAAGGGCAAGCAAGGAAAATCAAGGTCAAAGATGGGAAGTAGATCCAAATCCAAAAATGGAAGAATAACCTGTTGAAATTGTGGAAAGAAAGGGCATACAAAGAAAGATTGTTGGTTGAAGGATAACAAAGAAAATCAGCATGAAGGTAATAAAGAAGCAAAAGTTGTAGGTATTGTTGCATAGGATGCTCTTATATTTTCTTTGGATAATAAAGTAGAATCATGGGTTTTAGATTCTGGTGCCTCTTTCCATGCAACCCCAAATAGAGAATTTTTCAATGATTATGTCCATGGAGATTTTGGAAAAGTTTATTTAGGGGATGATGAGCCTTGTAAAATTGTTGGCAAAGGAAAAGTGCAGCTGAAATTGTAGAATGGCAACACATGGGTGTTGAAGGATGTCATGCATGTACCCATCCTGAAGAGGAATCTAATTTCTACAGGAAAGTTGGGTGATGAGGGTTGCACAGTAACTCTCACAGCTGAATCTTGGAAAGTTTCCAAGGGTGCACTTATATTATCAAAAGGTAAGAGAGTAGGTACACTTTATCTATCTACTTGTATTACTGATTATTCTCCTTCTATTTTATCTACTTCAGATGTAGATGCAAAGTTGTGGCACTGTAGGCTTAGTCACATGAGTGAGAAGGGAATGAATGTTCTTAAGTCAAAAGGTAAGCTTTTATATTTGAAAAGCATAGATCTAGATTTTTGTGAGCATTGTATTTTTAGGAAACAGAAGAAAGTGAGGTTTCTCAAAATTGGGTCAACAAAGAAGAAGCACAAGTTGGAGCTTGTTCACACATACGTGTGGGGACCAGCTCAGGTAGCTTCTATTGGAGGATCACAGTATTATATTTCTTTCATTGATGATGCTACAAGAAAGGTATGGATTTATTGCATAAAGAGGAAATTTGATGTTTTTGACACATTTGAGAAATAGAAAGCTTTGGTTGAGAATGAAACAAGTTTGAGATTGAAGTGCCTTAGATCTAACAATGGTGGTGAGTACTACAGCAATAAATTCAACATGTTATTGTTCTATGAGTGGAATACGCAAGGAAAGGACGGTTCCAAAGACACCTCAGCAAAATGGAGTTGCTAAAAGGATGAATAGAATAATAATGGAGCGTGCACAGAGTATGAGGTTGCATGTTGGTTTGCCCTTACAGTTTTAGGTAGAAGATGTAGATACTGTGGTTTACCTGATTAACAGAGGACCTTCTACTGCACTGGATGGTGGAATTCCAAAAGAGGCTTGGACGGGTAAAAAGATAAATCTTTCATTTCTCAGAGTTTTTGGTTCTAAAGCTTTTGTGCACATTAATAAAGAAAATAAAAAGAAGCTGGATGCTAAATCTATGCGGTACACTTTCATTAGTTATGGTTTTGGAGATTTCAGATTCTGGTTGTGGAATTTAAAAACTAACAAAATTATTAGAAGTTGTGATGTAGTTTTCAATGAGAAGGTGATGTACAGTGATCAGCTCAAGAGGTTGAATAATTCTGAGTAGGGCAATCTTGATTTGGAAGAGGTTATGATCCAAAATGAGCTCGTGAGTAAAAATCATCACTCACAAAAAAACACAGAGACTGATGTCGATCAGGTGGAAACTGACGTTGATCAGGTGGAAATTGGCATCAATCAAAAGGAATTGACATCGGTTGGGTGCAGACTGACATCGATCAGAGATGACCAGGATCGGTCACTATCAGAAGAAAATTTGGGCAGATAGTAAGCTGTAAATGAGTCTCAAACGCCCATAAGGAGGTTTGAAAGGGTAAGTAAACCTCCAATTCATTATTCCCTTCTTTATACTACTCATTGCTCACTGATGGTGGAGAACCAGAAAGTTTTGATGAGGCAATGTAGGTAGAATCTAGGAAATAGTGGGAGCATGGCATGAATGAGGAAATTGATTCCTTGGAAGAGAACCATACGTGGGATTTGGTTGAGTTGTCAGCATGAAAGAAAGCACTGAAAAACAAATGGGTATACAGGTTAAAGGAAGGAGAGAATGGACAAATGAGACATAAGGCTAGGTTGGTAGTAAAGGGATTTGCCCAGAAACCAGGTATTGATTTTGATGAAATTTTTTCTCCTGTAGTAAAGATGACTTCTATTCGGACTGTATTGTCTTTAGTTGCTATTGAGAATTTGCATCTTGAGCAGCTTGATGTTAAGAAAACATTTCTTCATGGAGATTTGGATGAAGAGATATATATGGATCAGTCAAAAGGTTTTGAGGTCAAAGGAAGGAGAAACTTGTGTGCAGGTTGAAGAAAAGCTTATATGGTCTTAAGCAAGCTCCAAGACAATGGTATTTGAGGTTTGACAGGTTTATGACAGAGTATGGCTTTAGTAAATGTCAATCTGACCATTGTGTTTATTTTAATAGATTGGATATGTTAGTTATATTATCCTGTTACTGTATGTAGATGATATGCTTGTTGCAGGTTCACACATGCAAGAAATTATTGAGATTAAGGTAAAATTAGCTCACACATTTGCCATGAAGGATTTAGGAGCATCAAATAAAATCCTTGGCATGAGTATCAAGAGAGACAAAAAAAATCACAATTTGATTTTGTCTCAAGAGGATTATGTGAATAAGATATTGGAGAGGTTCAATATGCAGGATGAAAAACCGGTAAGCACACCTATGGCTGGACACTTCAAGTTGAGCAAAGAACAGTGTCCTAAATCACATGATGAGGTTGAGTACATGAGTAGAGTTCCATATGCTTCAGCAGTTGGGAGCTTGATGTATGCAATGGTATGTACTAGACCAAATATTGCCCAAGCAATGGGAGTTGTCAGCAAGTTTATGGCCAATCTAGGAAAGGAACACTGGAAAGCAGTTTAGTGGATTCTTAGATATCTGAGAGGGACCAGCAGTAGGAATTTATGCTATGGAGGGTCAAACACTTCTCTACATGGGTATGTAGATTCGGATATGGTAGGTGACTTGGATGGTATGAGAAGCACCATAGGATATGTGTTCACTATTGGTGGAATGACAGTTAGCTAGATTTCAAAGTTGCAGAAGGTTGTTGCCTTGTCTACTACAGAGGCAGAATACATTGCAGCCACAGAGGCTAGCAAGGAAATGATTTGGATGACTCGGTTCATGGAAGAGTTGGGAAAGGAGCAAGAGAGTTGTAGATTATATAGTGATAGTCAAAGTGCAATTCATTTGGTAAAGAATTCAGCCTTTCATTCAAGAACCAAACATATACAACTTAGGTACCATTTCATTAGATAAGTATTGGAGGATGGACAGTTGAAGCTAGAAAAGATCCATACAGATAAGAACCCTGCTGATATGTTAACAATGCCGGTAACAAAGGAGAAGTTGAATCTTCATTCAGCTTTTGTTGGTCTTCAAGATTGAACTTGAAGAGGGAGAAACAAGCCAGAGATGTTTAGAGGATGTTGTTGTACAGGTACAGGGGCAGCTGTTTATCTCCAAGTGGGAGATTGTTGAGTTGTGGAGCTAAAAGCTTCACTAATGAGCTAATGTAAAAGTTGCTGGGCTTACACAGTAACTGGCATCAGTCAAAACCAACCAAAATCACTTAAGGGTCAACCAGCATCGGTCGAAACCAACTGACATTAGTTAGGGGTCGGCTGGCATCGGTCATCTTCAAACTGACACCGACTTCTGTGCATTTCTAAAAATTTTATTTTTAGGAGAATAGATTTGAGCCTTTGATTTAAGAGGTGGATCTAAGGGTGGTGAATGCATGGCTCATGAACCCTAGTGTTGTAGTATACTATATAGTAGGGTTAGATCCTCATGGCATGTACAATTCAGTAATTGAGTTGATTGTAATTGATTGAGAGAGAGAGAACTCTTGAGGGAGAATTACTGTACATCTGCAAGGTGTGAGGAGAGAGAGATTTATTCATTGTATTTCCTTCTGGAAGAGTTTAATATAGATTGGTTGTCTCTTGTATCTCCTATTATTTGTTGTTTCTGATTTCTAGTTACTTATTACTTCTAGTTTCAATTTCGTGTTTAGTTGCTTATACAAAAGTAATCAATTGTACTCTAAGATCCTAACAGTTATTGGTGCCCTCTCTTTATTTGAGGAAAGTATTGAATTTAATTTCCAGGGAGAGGGATTATGAGTTGTCCAGTTATGTGGGCGAGTTAATTGGAGGGATTTTATACTATCTAGATTTGAGGGTGAGTTAAATACACATTGTTAAACTTGGTTGCTAGTAGGATGGGAAAACATGGTTTATGATCCCGCTAAAGTTAGTAGGAGTATTAGAAACCTACTAAAGTACTTGGCATTGAATGTTGGCTTGACACAATGTAGGATTGAGATGGAGGCAATTAATGACATTCATTTTAATCTCATTATTTATGGGTATTCAACGGAGAGACTATTGGAACTTTTTATTTTGTTGATTATTTTACTATTTTTTATTTGCATTGTGGGAAGAGCATTGATAAAGAGGTTAGGGTTTTTCATAAAAATCAATTTCGTATCTGCAACCTATTTTTCTTTCTATTTGGCTTATGTGTAACATCTAGGTAGTATTATTAGGATTTATATGCTTGTAGACTAGGTATGCTCTTTTATTGGGTAAGAATTTTACTGACTATGGTAGTAAATTAATTATTGTGTTTTTCAAGTTATTCACTATGAAGCAAGCATTCATTTCCTAAAATGTGAGAACCAAAACAATTTGTCAAAAAATTCTAAAATTAATACAATGGATGACCACATATCCTTCCATGTATACATATCCTTCTAGGTGAGAATATTGATTTAACTAATAGAGTTTCTTTTTTAGTTAAAAAAGAAGCAGATAGTTTTATTTTTCTAGAAATATGATTTTGATGTGGTCATTTGTGAATGTACAAATAAAAAGTATGCAAGCTAGAGGAGGTTGGAGGAATGGATTTTGGGAGTTCTTGAAATTACAAAGGATCTTAGGAAATCCTTGATCATTTGAAACACGAGGCAAAGTGGTCTAGATTGGCTAGGATAGATGGGATTATGGAAGAGCCCTTTTTCAAATATATGAAGAAAAAAAATGAGATGCTTTGGAAAATTTTATCTTCACCCTTTTATACTCACTAATGTTATTCAAAATTATCTCAGTTATCATTCACTTCCTTTTCCCTTTGTTTCCATTGCCACATCTTGTCATTATTGTCTCCATAATTATTAGGGAGGCTAAGCTTGTATAGGATTTTACAAATTTTAAGATACTTGGTAAGGATATTGTTTTTATTTTTATTTTTGGCTTTCTACTTGTCCTTATTATATTAGGGTTTTTCTCTTAGTTTAATGTTGGGGTTTTTTATTTTTTCAAAATTGCACACATCAAAACTCAAAAAAGAGGAATATGTGATCAGTGTTTGGCCTTTAAAGAGAAGGAACTTTGAAGTGTGTTTTAAAGCAGCTAAGTGGCATGTAAGGATATGTTTGTGTCCTTGCTTAAGCTATGAACCTTGTCAATGTTGAGACAAATTCATGCTATGTCATTGTGATTGTACTTGTATTTAGAAAACATTTGTGGCTAATTTTTGTCCATTTTTATTCAAAAGTATTTATTACAAAATGCCTAAAACCTTAAGAGAACAAAAACTTTATTTTTTATTTAGAATGTTTTTAGAGTTTATAAGAGAAAAACACTCTTGATTTTTTAGTGTTTTGTCATGTCCCCTTTCTAAGTAATTTCCATTTAACAATTAATTAATCCAATTTCCAATTATAGGAGAATAAGGGAAAGGAAAATAGAAAAATATTTAATTAATTATTTAATGGGGATTGGCAAATTTAAAGTCTACAAGGAAACTTACCAATTAGGGCATGGTTTTATAGGAAGAGATAAATATGAGCTTCTTTGAAACTTTTGAATTTTTTTATTGCTTTCTTATCCTTAAGATAGGTGGGTCAAATTCAAGAAGGTTTGAGAAATGGAAACAAATGAGAAAAAAGTAGGATCCAAATGTTTTATGGGAAAGGATAAACATAGAACTAGTTTCCTTGTATAACTCATGTCATCTTCTTAAATCAAGGAGATTGAGATTTTGATGCAAACTTTGGGTCCTCTTATATATTTATATGCCAGGATTTCCTTTTGGGCTATCTTTCATCTATTCAACAATTTCTACACGTTTGGTGCACTTGTGATTCAACTACAGGATTCAAGGATGAAACCCATTGGGTTATTGTAGATCATAAGAACAAACCCCTTTGATTTTTAGAGGTTAATATCATACATGGATTGTATTGGAGCTTCACAAATCTCTCGATTCCTGCATTCAGTTTGTTGTGTATATTTGCATGTTTTGGAGTGTGTAGTTTGAGTAAATTCCAATGTGGCAATTCCATATTTATTTTAGTTATTTATTGATACTATTTATACTATATAACAACCCATTTTTATATAATTTAATTAGATATATCATTAATATTGGATCTCATAATTTGTCATTTCTATGACTTACAATGAAATCAGGTAAAGTGAAATTACTAATTTTATATGCAGATTTGTGTTTGTGATTAGATCTAGAAAATTTATGCTATATAACAACATGAGGCTATAAATATATTTATATTTTTTGATATTTATCAATATTTTAAGTTTAAGGAAGTTTCCCATTATAATTGTTTTAAAATTTCCTTTCCCAGGATCAATCGGTGTAGGGAAAACATGGGTGTTTTGATAGTTGAATTAAAATATATTTTCAGAATAAATATTGTTTGTAAATAATTTTGGGAGGGTTATTATAGTGGTATCAGATCTTGGATCTTTCTAGCCTTTTTGGAGAGTTCACATCTTGATGTAATATCAAATGCATGCGATTGGTATTAATGAAAGAGAATCAAGATACATCCAAAGAGAAAAAAGAAAAGATTAGCTGCCAAAGATCAAAGAAGAAAGCATGGGTATAAGAGAGAAGGAGATTCATTCTAATGAAATCAGTTATCTATACGAGACAATCAATCAAGGTCATAAGGATCTAGATAAGACAATCCAAAGAACCTTAAAAGAATCTATGTCATAACTAATCTGATATATTCAGGGAATTAACTTGAATAAAACAAGTGATGGAGAAAGGTCATCATAAAATGAATGGGTTTAAATCACCACACCTTTAAAAAAACATTGTGACAAATTATTTTAGAAGGGGAACATCTTGAATAAATAAAGCATCAACAATTGCATGCAAGTAATGAGTTTACAATATATCATGTGGAGTATAAGTAACTTAGTCTTGTAATACAACAAACCCTTACTTTTAGAGATTTTTGTGCTCTGAAAATGAATTAAAAAAACAAAGGAGGTAGAGTAAACCAAATAAAGAAACCACAAAGAGACATACAATAGAGGTTGGGTAAGATCACTCTTCCTACATTTGATGGGTCAAATAAATATACATCAAGATCTTGGTTGCAAAAGTTAGATACATATTTATCATTAAAACCCATGTTTGAGGATGAGGTAGTTAAATTTTATACACTCCACTTGGAGGGAGGAGCCCATGAATGGTGGTATCATGGCATGATCACTCAAGGGTATGGTTCTATTACCACTATTGATTAATTTAGTCAAAAGTTAACTAAAAGATTTGATAGAAAAGATCCAAAAGTTCATTTTAGAGAGTTGGCTCAACTCAAACAAGAGGGTAATGTGGATAGCTATATTTTTGACTTTCAAAGATTGGTAGTAATGGTACCAGATGTGATAGAGAGAAGATTGGTGGTCTTATTTCTTGAATGGTTAATTGAACCTCTTCGGGGCTTAGTGAAAACCTTTGACCCTTTGTCACTTCAAGAGGCAATCAAGATAACATTAAATTTAGAGTATTTAACACTTAAGAGTAAATTTCTGCCCTATGGATAGTCAAAACCTCTACCTTTTGGGAAACAAAAGAATCACTGAGAGTAAGGTAATATTTAAAATAAAGTGTTTCAAAAAATCAGTATAAAGATAGAGTCTAAAATGAGATGAGAAGGAAGAAGTTATGTTTTTCTTGAAAGGACCAATGGAAGTAAGGACATAAATGCCTTGGTAAAGGCCAAGTTCACTATATTGAGGTGGTCTCTAAAGATGATATATATGATGAAGGAATTGAATCACCACCACCCACGAGGGAGCAAGAACTTGAGAAATTGAATGGTGAAGAGTCGAGCACACTGGCAGCTCTTTCTAGAGCACCTAGATATCATCCATTTTAAGTTCAAGGAGTATTAGCTGGACAATGGATCACTATACTTATTAATAGTGGGGATACCCATGATTTTATTGATGAAGGATTGATCATGAAGAGGGGGATAAAATATGGATAATTTGAAGGATTCAATGTAATTATTACTGATAGATTCACCATTATGTGCACTAAATGATCCGACAACTCAATATAGCCATGGCTGATCATAAGGTATGTGATGATTTTTATGTTTTTGGATTAGGAAAAAATGACATGTTATTGGGTATATAATGTTTTCACTCCTTTGGTGAGTTCTCATATAACTATTAATCCATGGATCTCAGTTTTAACTCTAAAGGAAAAAAGGTAGTGCTTAGAGGGGTTTCTAATGGATCACTACACATGGTTATAGTGAAAATAATGGAGATGATCTTCCATAAAGGACAAGTTACTTGGGAAGTAAGTTATCTGGCAATGCCCACCAACTCATCCATGGGTAATCAATGTACTTATCATGATAAAATTCAAAATGTTTTAAAGAAGCACAATGTGGTATTTAGTGACTTACCTCCCAGATTACCACCCAATAGGGAATTTCAACACATCATAGAGTTGGAATTAGGTGCCAAGCCTGTCATGACCACTCCTTACTACCAAAAAATAATGTAAAAACAAGAGATAGAAAAGGCTATAAAATAAATCTTGGAGATGGGTCGCATTAGGCCTAACTCTAGCCCATTTACTTCATCAGTGGTTCTTATGAATAAAAAGGATGACACCCTACAGATGTGCATTGACTACAGGGCCTTGAACAAAATGTTTCACTAAAATTTTGCTTTATTTTCTTTAGAAGAAGAATATAAAACTTGAAAAGAAGGGTAGGGTTAGTAGAACCTATATGTGGTTTGCACTCTGTAATCCAAAGAGTTTTAGATACTCCTCTTTGGCTTGGGAGGATGACTTGTGATAAGAAGAAACTAGAAGAGGGTTGATTAATTAGGTGGGTGGGTGGATTACCTAGCAAATGCTAGATCCAAGAAGTACATGACTTATTTGGAGGTTGCCAATCCACCTTTTTAAGACAAGTTAATGTTAATAATGTTGCCGATAAGAAATATTGCATAACATAAATGAAAGTACTCAATCAAAAGAAATAAATAATTTTCAATAAATAATGCATTTTAACAAAATAACATTAAAAAAATGCTAAACTATTAAGGTGTGGTCATCTTGTTCTTAACTCTATATAGTGATAGGGATGAATAAATAGGGTTTTTGGTTAAGGTTAGAAGGTGTTTTAAGCTTGAGGGTTTGATTAAAATGATTTTCATAGTGACTATCAACAGTCAAGGTTGATTGTCAATGATCAATAGTTGAACATTAGTGGTGGTTGAGGGCTGACCATTGCATGTGGTTGAGGGATGACTATCGATAGTCAATAGGTGACCATTAATAGTGGTTAAGGGTTGATCATTGAACATGATTGAGAATTGATCATCAATAGTCAACAGGTGACCATCAGTGGTAGTTGAGGGATGACTGTCACACATGGTTGAGGGTTGATCATTGATGGTTGATAGGTGACTATTGGTAATCAAAGTTGACCATCGATAGTCACTGTGGGTTTTTGATAGATTGACTTTGGGTGAATAAAGGACTATGGGTAAGTTTTAGAAGGGTCATGTAGGTTGCTTATTAGTCATGAGGACAAAATTAAGGTCTCAAAGCTATTTGGTTCAAGGATTGGGTGTTTAGGTGATTGTAATAGGTTGTGGGTGGAAGAAGGGTATGGTGATGAAGTGTATGGAGTTATAGGAAAAACTCCAACATAAAAAGTGAGATGGGAGGGAGATAAAGAGAAATGAAATGAATATAGATAATTACAAATTTTTTGATAAAAGAATATAGATACTTAACTTTTAGATATTGTTGGTTTGAGGAATACAAAAGTTGGCTAAAATCTATTGTAGATTCTGAAGCGATGTTGACAGAGTAATGGTAACCTGGTTCACTGGGAAACTCTTCTAATTTTTCTTGGGAGTAAGAATCTCTCTTTTAGCCTATCTAGTTGATCCTCTCCTCAAGAAGTTTTGATCCTCCTTTCACCTCTTATTCCTCTCTTAATATAGAGGAAAGGGAGGTTCCAATCAAAGGGTTTAACAAATGGTTCGACCATAGTTTAAAAAATAGTCTAATATGCATTGAGCATGCAAATAATGGACTAAAATTAGACAATTGGTAATCCATGCATGAGTTGTAGTTAACTCCTTTGATCATGCAATCCTGAGTTATGTTACGTAATTATCAGTGGTCGAGGGTCAACTATCAATAGTCAATAGGTGATTGTTAGTGGTGGTTGAGGGGTGACCATCACACATAGTTGAGGGATGACCATCTCACATAGTTGAGGGCTGATCGTCAGTGGTCGATAGGTGACCATCAATGGTGGTTGAGGTTTGACCATCATACATGGTCAAGGGTTGACCATCGATAGTCAATAGGTGACCACTAGTGGTGGTTGAGGATTAACCATCAATAGTTAAGGGTTAACCATTAATGATCAACAAGAGACCATTGGTGGTGGTTGAGGGTTGACTATCACATATGATTGAGGGCTAATCATCACACAAAATTGAGGGGACATAGTCAAAATTAGATAGATTTAGATATTTCCACTAATGACTTGTGGGGTAAATGATTAAAAACTGGTCATAAAGAGTCAAGGGGTGGTTTAAGGGTCAATGTGATATCTAAAACCATAGTGTATGACTTTTTAGTGTCTACATTTTCCCCTTTTTTGTTATGTAATTTGTATTGACAAGCTAAAAAATAAAAATGGGAGGGTGGTAGAAGGTTGGATGCCCCAAGTATGGGAGGAGAGGTTCCCCTTCAAAATGGGAATTAATGAGGTGAAATAGAGTTAGGTGCAGATTTGATAAGTAGATAAATGGATGAAAAAATGGGTATGATGGATGGATTGGTAAAATAAGTCATTGTGAGGAGGACAAGTGACAAGTGATCTAGGCTACAATATTAAACATACTTGATGTGGGTGCACTTATAAACTCAAGTCACCATGTAATATGTTGTCATGTTATTAGGGTCCAAAAAGTGGGTGATCTTGAGAACACATATTAGGTTATAGAGTTTGATAAGTTGGATAGATGGGTGATAAGGTTGGTTTGGTTGGTTGGGCATTTAAGCATGAATAGGTGCATAAAATGAAACTAAGTACGATATCATAGATCACATATAGACTAAGTTTCCATAGTTGGGGTAGATGGTAAAACACGTTACGTACTAGAAGGACAAGTGATAAGTGGACTAGGTGACCACATTTGGGCATGGTAGTTATGGTTGCACTCATAAACATAAGTATCCTAGACAAGGTCAATGTGTTCTCAGGTATCTAAGGTAGGATGTGATCTTGAGAAGATAAAATGGTTGTAAGTGTTGGGACCACAAAGGGTCATGCTTTGAGGTACCTACATGGTTGGGTATAAAAGGCATCATAAAGTTGTCAAACATGGCAAGGTAGGTATGCGGTCAAAATGACCAAAGCAAGGTTTGGTCATAAAAAGTGAAAAAAGTGGACCAAAATGACCAAGTTAAGGTTAATTGGTTTGGTTGGTTAGTTGGTGGAGAATAAGGTGCTCTCTGATAGGTGCATGGTTGTGGAAACAAAGGTGCTCCCTAATAGGTGTATGGTTGTGGTAATATTGTGTTTATTTGAAAAGGTTTGGTTGGGTGGTGTTCAAATTGGTTGCCCCATTTGGTGGATGGGTATAAATCAGGTGGTTAGGGTTTCAATGACCTAAATATAGAAGACACACATATTCTCAAGTGGTTGTAAAAGTAGGAGTTTGAAATTCTCCAATTGACAAAGACCATAAAGGCAAGATGGGTGGTCTTAAGAACATAAGCCCCTTTCATGTGTTGCATTGTTATTAGTTTTTTGGTTAAAAGAAGTAGCTTAATCATGTAGTGTCGAGTAAGCTCAAAATCCATTGATTTGGTAGAGGGTAAAAGGTGGAGATGAATGGTAGGTGGATGAATGGTAGTGTAACCTTCTTGTGGGGATGGCTTGCCCCTCCTGTAGGTGACCTAAGAACCATTTTAGACAAGTCCATGCTCTAAGTTTGGTGTAGACTAATCAAGGTAGGAAGTTTACGAATGTTGCATGAAAGTAGATTGAAGTTCTCTTAGGATTATTTGTGGTTTTTGAATTTGGGTCTTTTGATGTTGTTATTATTTGATGGGTTTGTGAAGCTGATCGATGCAAAAAGCTTCTAAGTGATTGCTTGATAATTTTTTTATTTATCTATCCTTCAAAGGAGTGGTCTAAGATTTGGATTTGTTTATGTGTGATAGTTGTCCTTAGAGGGAACAATCTACACTTTTAATCAATTTTTGGTAGTTTTTGACTGTTGTTTTTCAAGGGAGCAGTTTGCAATGCTAGAGATTCTTGACCCAGGGGATATTTGATATCTTAAATTTTAATGTTATGATGGTTTAGACATGGACTAGTCTATATAGGTTGAAAGGCTTTCCTTTATGGAGGCAAAACCATAACACAAGAAGGTTAATGATGGGAAAAATAGGTTTAAGCGATAATGACCTTGGGAATTCATTCTATAAGGGATGAAAAGTGTCCATGAGAATCATGTCATAGTTAGAGCCATGATATCCATGTTTAGGATTAGGTTAAGGTTATGATGGATAATCACATGATCTTGTTTTAATAAATTATCCTTAAAATAAGGAGATGAAGGTGGTTGAAAATAAGGGATGAGCTTAAATTAAACACAAGATGATTAAAAACTTAGTTCAACAAAAAAATAGTCTAAAAAGTAAAACATTGAGCGATTTAGGTTCTAATATGCCCTAGATCCACACTTACATGTAAATGGTTTGAGCCAATATAGAGAGAATAGGTCTCCAAACTACTTTCTAATACTTGATTAGGCATGAAAATGATGTTAGATGAACATAGTAAAAAGATAAGGTTTTGTAGGTGATGGTGGCTAGACTTTGGTTAGCCATAAGGTTGGTTGGTTCTTGGTTTGGTTAGGTAGGTTTAGGTGTTGGTTTGGGTTGGTTTACTAGGTAGGTGTAGGCAAGGTAGTGAAAAGGCAAAGTTTTGGGTAAGGTTTTGGATATGACAGTGACTACCAGTAGTTAATAGTAGACTAGTGATGGTTCACAAAAAATTGGTGACAGTCAAGATTTGAAAGGTAAAAGAGGTCTAAGGGTAGATCGATGACGGTTTAATAGAAACTGCCACTGATTAAGGTTTCAAGCAAAAGAGGTCTAAAAGGTGTGATTTTCATTGAAGGCTTGCTTAGGTTTGAGGTTAAAGGTTGGGTTAAGGTCAAGGTTGGTTTGGTGGTAATTGAGAGTTGATTCATTATAGGTGAGGTTGGTTTGGCTATAGGCAAGATTGAGTTGATCATAGGTACCAAGGGTTGGTTTGGTCATAGGTGATGTTGGGTTGATCATAGGTGAAGTTGGGTTGATCATAGGTGAGATTAGGTTGAGGGTAAAAGTTCAAGGCTAAAGTTATGCATGAAGTTGCTAAAGGTGAGGTTGGAAAATGACAAATGGTTAAAGCCTTTTGGAATGAGAGTTCCCCTAGTTACTTTTTCCATGTATAGTGAGGATGTTGGTTAGTAAAGAGGGTTTAGGACGGATGAAGATGACTTCGCCCACCTCCCAAGAGTTGTTAGTTGTTAGTTTTTAGTTGGTGTGGAGTTCAAGTTATAGGTGATGGTTTAGGTGGGATATCCCTTATGGTGCTATGGCAAGGGAAACATTGTTGGGTCAAATTTGGGTAGGGTTGGGGTCTAGAAATGATGTTGGGAACATCATCTTAAAAATAAAGATGGATTGGACAAGAGTGTCAGATTTTTCTAATGAGAGAGATGAGGTGAGGTATGGGTAGCTTGGATAAAAGGGTAGCCAAGATTTAATAAATCTCAAATAAGGGGTTGATGTTGGTTTGGGTTGATAGATAAGCTACTTATGCTTAGATAAAAAGTTGTGTTGATCATGGTTGATTGATTTAGTTTAGAGGTTTGTTTAATTGGTTGAGGGAGGTATGATGGGTGGTTGATTTGGCTTGTTGGTTGGGTTTGCTTATTTTTTGATTTGTTTAGTAAGGTAAGGTGAAAAAGATTTGACCTTGCTTAAAAATAAATCAAATCAAAGACAATTTTATCAGATAGGTGAAAATGAGCAGATTATAAAAGAATTAAATGAGTTTGGTTTTAGTTGAGGTTGGGGTTGGGTTGGTTTGAGGTGAGGTTGGATTAGTTATAGGTGAGGTTTTTTGAGCTTGGGTTAGCTCCACTAAAAGGGTAGGTGGAAGAGGTAAGGTAGCTTTGATTGGTTCCACCAAAAGGGTAGGTGGAATAGGTATGGTTGTTGAGGGTGATTCCATATTTTGAGGAATTGGAAGAGGTAGGTTTGTTGGAGGTTGATCCATTAAAAGGTGAAGTGGAAGAGGTAGGTTAGTTTCCTTAATTTCAGTTTCAAAGGAAAGTTGATAAGGGTCCACTTGGTAAACAAGTGGATTGATTAAGGTTGATTCTTCCTTAATGATGATGGTTGATGAAGTAAGTTGGGAGGGTTGCACTTGGTCAACAAATAAACTGGTTGGGTTTCTTATTATAGTTTATTCAGTCATATGTTCGCTAAGGACCAAATATAATGGATGGGCCTCATTGCTTTGATGGATTTGGTTATTGGTTTGCATAATAATGTGTGTAAAAATAGGTTCAATGATTGATTATTTGAAGACATTCAAGGCTAAATTGGAAAGAACATGGAGGTTATCCTTTGGGACCTTCTTTTGGTCAATAAGGTTTTGGATGATCATCTTAAAATACTGACATCTCTGTACCACATGACTATTTATATGATGATATGTACAAAACTCATTCTCTATAAACTAATGGGCTTTGAAAGAGGATGATTGATGGGTTTGATTGAAGGAAGTCTAATGATAAAATCTTCCAAGAGTTTGTCAAGGATTAAAGAATATGATTCCCCTAGTGGGGTATACTACCTACGAAGAGGGTGCACCAATGGCTCTTGAGGTTGCGATCTAATTGATTGGTTTGATGATGTTGGTTGGTTAAATAAGTTTGGTTGATTTGATAGGTTTGAGTGATTTGATGGGTTGGGTATGCTTGTTAAAGTTGGTGGGTTAGAAATTTTTTGTTGATAGTTATTGGTTTGATTTGATGAGGTTGGTTAGTTTGATAAGATTGGTGGGTTTGAAAAGTTTGATTGGTTTGATAAGGTAGGTTTGTTTGAAAGGTTGTGTAAGGTTGAGGTATTTGATAGTTTTGACATGGTTGATAGGGTGGGTACATTTGATATGGTTGGGTGGTTTAAAGAGTTTTTTTGGTTCAATAGGGTAGGTTGATAGTTATTGGTTGGATTTGATGGGGTTGATAAGGTTGAAAAGGTAGGTAAGGTAGGTTGGCTTGATAGGTTTGATAACATTAGTAAGAGTAATAAGATTGATTAGTTAGAAAAGTTTGTTTGATAGTTGTTGGTTGCATGATTGTTGGTTTCATTTGATGAGGTTGATAAAGCAGGTTGATAGTGTTTGGTTTGATAGTTGTTGGGTTGATAGTTGTGGGTGGTATGACTAGGGGTATAGACCAAGTCTTGGTTTTGAGATAAAGAAGGTTGCCACAAAGGGGGTATAGGTGATTGATATGATGGTTGAAGTAGGTAATCAAAAGTTTGATGTAGTTGAGGTAACCCAAATATTGGTAAAGTTGAGATAGTTGAGGTGCCTTATGACAAGGGTCAAATAGGGGGTAAAAGGTTATTGGTTGGTTGAGGTGATGATCAAGTAGTTGTTAAAAGGTTGTTAATTAGTTTTACTTGAGGTTGAATTGATTGTAGGCAAGGTTGGGTTGATTTTAGGTGAGATTAGGCTGGTTATAGGTGGGATTGGGTTGATGGTAGGTAAATTCGAGTTGATTGTAGGTGAGGTTGGGTTATTCATAGTCGAGGTTGGGTTGATGGTAGGTAAGGTTGGGCTGATTGTGGGTGAGGTTGGGTTGGTTATAGGTGAGTTTAGGTTGATCGTAGGTAAGGTTGGGTTGATTATAGGTGAAGTTGGGTTGGTTATAGGTGAGGTTAGGTTGATCATAGTAAGGTTAGGTTGGTTGTAGGTAAAGTTGGGTTAGTTATAGGTAAGGTTGGATTAGTTATAGGTAAGGTTAGGGGCATAAGTGGCTCTTGATGTGAGGTAACACTCTAAGGCAAGAGGGTTGTCTTCTCAAAGTTTAACAAAGTTAGGATTTTTAGGAGAAAATATAGGAAGGCTCTCCATTGAACAAGGAAATGGAGATGAGGTGGATGAAGGCAAGATGGTGGAAAAAAAATTTCTAAGGAGGTTAGATTACTCACAACTAAAACAAAGAGAAGATAAGAAAAAGAGTCAAAAGATAAAACACAATCTAAAGCATGTTAAATCATAAGGTTTTTTTGTCTCACTTGTGGATTATGCCTTATGTTATAATTGTATGACTCACATTGGGTTTTAAAATAAGTACTAGATAAGAAATCTATGGTTGGTTTTAGGTAGTTTAGGCTTTCAAAATTATTTGTATTGGCATCGATACATGGCTTGATATTGGGTCCTACCCATCACTTCACATATTATAGTGATAAGGGTGTCAAGTTCTTAGCTAAGATATACTGATTACCAGAGATTATACTCAACTTTAGAGCTAAGTTTTGGTTTCTCCCTTTGGTAATAACATCCAAGTGGGATAGCCAATGAGTGAAGTTTACCGCTAGGAGATGAAACCCTAGTCAGGTCTTATGTCAAGTGTTATGATGTTTGATATGGTGTAAGTGGGTTTGGTCTTGGGGGTGCCAAAAAGTGAGGCTACGATTAATTTACTTGGTTAATTAAGCTATGTGAGCTAATTATACAAGCAAACAATGTATGAGAGGTTAATTTTAAGCCCAAAAGAAATGTTGATTTCATTTAACTAAACATAAAACAAAATAAAAAACACCTAGATATAACTAGGTCCCACTGGGCATGCCAAAATGTTTCACTAAAATTTTACTTTATTTTCTCTAGAAGAAAAATGTAAAACTTGAAAATAAGGGTAGGGTTAGGGTGTGGTCTACGTTTCATAATCCAGATGGTTGTAGAAACTCTTCTTTGGCTTGGGAGGATGACCTATGATAAGAAGAAACTAGAAGAGGGTTGATTAGTTAGATAAGTGGATGGATTGCCTAGCAAATGCTAGATACAATAAGTACACAACTTCCTTGGAGGTTGTCAATCCACCTTTTTAATACAAGTTAATATTAAGAAAGTGGTTGATAAGAAATATTGCATAGCATAAATGAAAGTAATCAATCAAAAGAAATAAATACTTTTTAATAAATAATGAATTTTAACAAAATAACATTAAAAAAGTGATAAACTATCAGGGTGTGGTCAAGTTGTTGTTCTTAACTCTGTATAGTGACATGAATGAAGAAACATGATTTTTGGTTGAGGTTGAAAGGTGTTTTAAGCTTGAAATTTTGATTAAAATGATTTACACAGTGACCATCAGTGGTCAAGGCTGACCATTAATGGTTGGTAGGTGATTATCGATGGCAATTGAGGGATAACCATTACACATGGTTGAGGGCTGACCATCGACAATTGATAGGTGACTATCAGTGATATTTGAGGGCTAACCATCACACATGGTCAAGGGATAACCATTGATGATTGATAAGCGACCATCAATGATGGTCAAAGGATGACCATCACACATGGTCAAGGGCTAACTATTAGTGGTCGATAGGTAACTATTAGCGGTCAAGTTTGATCATTAATGATCATTATGGGTTTTTGATAGATTAACTTTGGGTAAAGAAATGACTATGGGTAAGTTATAGAAGAGTATTGTAGGTTTCTTGTGATTGGTTGTTGGTCATGAGGATAAAAGTAAGGTCTCAGAGGTATTTGTTTTAAAGATTGGGTATTTGAGTTGTTATAATAGGCTATGGGTGGAACAAGGGTATGGTGAGGAAGTGTATGGAGTTATAGGGAAAAATCCAACACAAAAAACTGAGATGGAAGGGAGATAAAGAGAAATGAAATGAATAGCACTAATTATTGAACTTTTGATAAATGATTATATATACTTAGCTTTTAGATGTTGTTGGTTTGAGGAATACAAAAGTTGGCTAAAAGATGTAGATTCTAGAATAATGTTGATAGAGTAATGGTATCCTAGTTTGCTAGGAAGCTATTCTAAATTTTCCTGGGAGTAAGAATCTCTCTTGTAGCCTATCTAATTGATCCTCTCCTCAAGAAGTTCTGATCCTCCTTTCACTTCCTCTTCCTCTCTTAATAAAGAAGAAAGGGAGGTTCCAATCAAAGGGTTTAACAAATGTTTTAACCATGGTTTAACAAATAGTCTAATATGCATTGATCATGTGAACAACAAAATAAAATTAGATAGTGAGTAATCCATGTGTGAGTTACAGTTAACTCCTTTGATCATGCAATCTTGAGGTGGATTTTTAGTTGCATTAAGTAATCATCAACAATCAATAGGTGACCATTGATGCTAGTTGAGGTATGACCATTACACATGGTTGAGGGATAATCATTGGTAGTCTACAGGTGACCATTGATAGCGGTCAAGGGTTGATCATTACACATGGTCGAGTGTTGATCATCGATGGTTGATAGGTGACCATCAGTGGTAGTCGAGGGTTGAAAGTTAGTGGTTAAGGGTTGACCATCAATGGTTTATAGGTGACCATCAATGGTTGAAAAGTGACCATCATTAGTGGTTTAAGTCTGACCACTACACACAATCGAGGGCTAACCATTGCATGCAATCAAGGGGACATAGTTAAAATTAGCTAGATTTAGTCATTATCACTAATGATTGGTGGGTTAAATGATTAAGAAATGGTCCCAAGGGGGTCAAAGGGTGGTCTAAGGGTCAGCACAACATATAGAATTTTAGTCTATGGTTTTATAGTGTCTACACAAAAAGATAATAAATAATAGATTCCCTATTCCCAAGATCAATGAGCTCATTGATGAGTTGCATAAAACTGTGTACTTTTCCAAGATTGATTTGAGATCAGGTTTCCATCATACCCACATAAGGGATGAGGATGTGCATAATACAACATTCAGATGTCATTGTGGACATTTTGAGTTCTTAGTCATGCCTTTAGGTTTAAAAAATGCACCAACTACCTTCCAGTCATGTATGAACCAAGTATTTAGATATTAATTGAGAAAAAATGTTTTAGTCCTATTTTATGAAATTTTGATCTATAGTAAGACATGGGAGGATCATTTGAAGCATTTATATGTAGTCCTTGAAATTATAGAGCAATAGGTTCTCTTTACAAGAAAAATCCAAGTGTGAATTTGGGGTGATATAAATATTATGCTTGGGCCATGTAATTAGTGCCCAAGGTGTTCAGGTAGATCAACAAAAGATAAAAGCTATCATGGATTGGCCTCTTCCCACCACACTGACATAGTTGAGAGGATTCTTTGGCCTTTTCAGTTATTACAGAAGATTTGTTAAGGGGTTTTCATCCCTAGCAACACCCTTGACTGATATGACAAAGAATGAAACTTTTGCATGGACACAAATAGTGAAAGAATTTTTTGAGAAGTTTAAAGAGGTAATGAGCTCATGCCCTATACTTGTTATTCTAGATTTTTCACTTCCATTTTTTATAGAGTGTGATGCTTAAGGGGAAGGAATTGGAGCAGTATTAGTTTAGAAGGGGTATACCATATCATTTGAGAGTAAGATGTTTAAATACTCAGAGAAAGGATTTTTAATATATGAAAAAGAAATGCTTTCTATTATGCATGCTTTGGCCAAGTTCCAATAGTATTTGGTTTTTAGAAAATTTATAGTGAATATTGATCATAATAGCTTGAAGTTATTCCTCAGAAAATGTGATTTGAATGACAAGAAACAAAAATGGGTAAGCAAACTCAAAGCCTATGATTTTGATATAGAGTACATAAAGGGGAAAAATAATATAGTAGTTGATGCTCTTTCTAGAATGCCTACTCTACATTCTAATTTTGTTATTTCGGCAAACTAGAAGGCATCAATCATGGAAAAATATTAAAAACACATTTACTAGTAACTTGCTTGATGGGAATCTGAGAGATGATAGATTCATAGTGAGGGATGTCCTCATACTTTATGAGAATAGAAATTTCATAGTTCCTAAATCCAAAAGCAAGGGGAATATTTTGAGACTTTTCATGATGCACCATTAATGGGAAATCTAGGGTTATTCAAGACCTATAGGCACATCTAAGAAAAATTATCATGAAAGGGACTAAAGAAGGACATAAACACATTAAAGAATTAAACAACTATTAAAAAAATAAGTCGGAGTAGGTCTTCGCAGCTAGGTTGCCAAATCAGAAGTGGGAAAGCATATCCATGTATTTCATTATAGGTTTCCCCAAGTTAACTAGGAAAGATTGCATTTATGTTTTTATGGATAGGCTAACTAAGTATGCACATTTTTTTTATATCACTTATGAATTTGAAGCACATAAAGTAGAAGATTTGTTCTTCAAAGAAGTATTCAGGCTACATGTGTTGCCTAAAAATATTATTAGTAATAGATATAACATATTTATTAGCTCTTTTTGGAAAGAATCATTTCATTTAACTGGCATAAAACTCACCCCTAGCACAATATATCACCCCAGATAGATATGAAAATGGAAATTATGAATAAGTGGGCTGAGGGATACTTGATGAATTATGTCTCCAATCAACAAACATCATGGTTTAAGTGGTTGCACTTGGGAGAATACTACTATAACACCACCCACCATATGTCCACTAGTATGTCTCCATTTATGGATTTGTATGGATATGATGAATTGACATTTATTTATTTGGTATTTATAGATAAAAAAGTGCCAATAGATAGTGATTTGGTACAACAAATTTAAAACATACTTAGATCCGTTAAAGATCATATCCAACAAGCCTAAAACTAAAATAAATTTTATGCAGATCAAAGATGCATTGAAAGATCATTTGAAGTTTAGGATAGTATATTCATAAGATTTAATCGCTATAGTCAAACATACATCAAAATAAGTGCTATTGATAATCTTAAACCATGATTCTATGGGCCCTAAAAATCATCAGTAGGGTTGGTGAAGTGGCCTATGGACTGAAATTGCCAGAGAATAGTAGGATCCATAATGTTTTTCATGTGTCTCACTTAAAAAGGGAACTAAGAAAAAATGTCACACAATCCATGGATTTTACCCCATTGGAGGACAAAACAAATTTGATATTGGAACCAAATGTCATTATTGACAATAGGGAGAAGAGACTGAGAAACAGGAGCATTACAAAATATTTGAATCGTTGGAATAGTCTACCCATAGAAGATGCCAATTGAGAAGGACCAAATATTTTGGAACATCAGAACTTGTATTTATTAAGGGAGAGAAATTTTGAGGATGGAGGACTTGTAATGTCCCCTTTATAATTAATTTCCATTTAATAATTAATTAATCTAATTTTCAATTATAGGAGAATAAGGGAAAGGTAATTGGAAAAATATTTAATTAATTATTTAATGAGAATTGACAAGTTTAAAGTCTACAATGAAACTTAAAAATTATGGCATGGATTTATAGGAGGGGATAAATATTAGATTCCAAGGAAACTTGCTAATTTTTTATTTCTTTCTTATCCTTAAGATAAGTGGGTCAAATTTGGGAAGTTTGAAAAATGGAAACATATGAGAAAAAGGGCATAATCCAAATGTTTTATTTGAAAGAGGATAAATATAGAACTATTTTCCTTTTATAACTCATGTGATATCCAACTTTGGGGCCTCTTGTGGATTTATATGTTAGGATTTCCTTTTGGGCTTCTTTTGCCTATTCAATAATTTCTACATGTTTGATGCACTTGTGCTTCAAATAAAGGATTCAAGGATGAAACCCCTTGAGTTATTGGAGGTCATATGATGAAACCCATTTTATTTATATAGGGTAATATTATACATGGATTTCATTGGATCTTCATAGATTTACAGATTCCCATATCCAGTTTGGTGTGTATATTTATATGTTTTAGAGTGTGTAGTTTGAGTACATTTCAATGTGGTAATTTCAGATTTGTTTAAGTTTTTTTTAATGATTTTTTTAATATATAACATCCAATTTTTATATAATTTCATTATATACATCATTAATATAATCTATAGATCATAATTTTTCATTTCTATGACTTTCGGTGAAATTGGGTAAAGTGAAATTGTTGGTTTTGTATGTAGATTTGTGTTTGTGATTTAATATAGAAAATTTATGTTATATAATAGAATGATGTCATAACCATAATTATATTTTATGATATTTATCAATTTTTTTATTTTAATAAAATTTCCCA
>JARHVA010006698.1:147500-152500 GCA_037957365.1 Torreya grandis | reverse complement strand
AAGTTTTTTTAAGTTTGTTTAGTTTAGTTTTTTGTTAATGACATATTAGAGTAATGAATCTCATTAGTGTCTTTATAGGTATTTTTTAATATTCTTTTACTATTATTGTGTTAATAAAATTTGTGTCATTTTTATATTATCAATGTTTGTTATATATATCTTATCATCTTTTGATGAAGGTATTAAGTAAACCTATATTGAAACGTAAATATAATCTGAATAAAGCATGTATTATGCCACTCAATGTAAAATCTTTCCTTTTTGTAATGAATACATTTTCATGTGAACCTGGCATCCATTTTATGGGGAGGGTTTATATTCACCCATGTGAGCACTAAGGGGGAATGTTATGAAGATTATACATTAGTACTCATATTAGTATTTTTTAAAGTTATTTATATTATGTAGAAAGTATTTTCATCATATATTATGTAAGTTTTTGGGTTGTTTAAACAACATATGTAAATAAAAGTGTGTAGAGATGTTAGGAGGGAGAATAGGAGAGTAAGAGAGATTCTTGGGATGTTTAAATAAGCTTATATCCTTGTTATTAGGAGACCTAAAAGCCTATATATATATAACTTATCATATAGAATAATATGTTGATTTGAATCTTATTTAGCCTTGGCTCTCTCCAAATATGGGGTATTCCCCATAGTTCCATCCACATTACAGTAATACCTAAAATAAATATACTTCAATAAAGAGGTTAAAATTCCTTGAGTATGGTATGATTATTCCTTTCAATTAGTGATATCTCTTCCTCTACCCCCACCACCATTGTAATTGGTTGAGACACATATTCAAGATCATTATTTAGATATGAATAATACACATATCCAATATCATTATTTAGAGATGGGTGGTATACATATTCAAGATCATTATTCAGAGATTCTTGAGACACATATTAAGAATCACATACAAGTTCAATTCTTACACATATACATGATCTATTGATACAACTAGTTATTCCACATAGAATATGTCATAGAGTTACTTAGAGACCACAAAGGGCACCATATTTTATAACATAAAATTAGTTAACACAAAAATAAGTTTAGCATGTTCCACACTAAACATGAGAATTGAGACACACTCATTTACATAATGGATACCATATATTCCTCGACCTAGTATAACCATTAATCACACCCCAACTTTTATGAGCATTGAGCATGATAGACATGGTACTCACATAAATCTATATCAGATTCTGACATATCCCTAGTTGATACATCCCATCCATGATAAAGTATCCTTCCACCACCTAATACATGCACCACACCCAATCCTCCCCTTGAGTGCATCATTGGTTGGTTTTTAAAATTTAAAAATATTTTATAAATTAAAAAAAATCAAATAATAAAAAAATGTAAAAACATTAAAATATTCAAAAAATAAAAAATAGGACCTGGGCATGATGTGATGGCTAGTTTAAATTTTTACATATGTTATTTATCATATGTTTTATAGATGGAATTTTTTACATACAATTGAATTTAATGATATACGAGTGTTTTATAGGATATACAGGCTACACATGCACATACATAAGTTGGTTTTCCCTCTACCCAATTTTCATGCCAAAACTAGGGGCATCTTGTTCACAGATTCCACTATCATAAGTTATATAGTTTTGTAACATGTTTTACCATGTTGAGCCACATTTATTAATTACACATGCCTTGATAGTTACTCATTTATTACACAATGGAACATGATATGTTGCTATACTATGATATGATATTGATACATATGGATGTTGTATTCTAGTCCCCTATTCCACACTCCAAATACATTCTTACTCTTTTACATGATAAATTACCTTATGTGTGACTATTTTTAGTGGCCTTTGGCATTTCTTGATACAAAATCATTGATCTACCTATTTTGTAACATTTTTTATCCTCTTTCATGAGGCCTTCAACTTTAATTATTTTGACATACTATGTTCCATGTGTATGGCCCTTTGGCTTATGTTTCACAAACTAACACTTGTGGTTGCTAAGATTGATAACATTGAGGGGTTCCATGATCTATACATGTATTATTAGTGTTTAGTTTTATTTAGATATACTTCTTTTATGTGCTTCATTGATATAACTACTAGACATTGTTGAGTTTTTTTCCTTAACTTCACACAACTATTAGTTGTGCACCTAATAAAAAGAAGATTTGAGATGGAAGTGTATCATGATGAAGAATGATTTGAGATTTTAGGGAGAGTACTAATATAAGCTAAGAGTTGGAAAGTGTTTTGGACATGCTCTAGATAATTCATATGATTTTATCTCTAATGCAAGTGGGCACGATATTTATCAAGTTTTCCCTAGAAGTTTATAGGCAAAATATTATTAATAATGACAACATGATCCAAATTTGTGCTAAACGTCAGGAGGTCATTTGCCTATATAAAGAGGAACATGAGACATGATGCAAGCTTAAATAGGAAATTGAAGAACTAAAATTCCAACTGAGTGTGGAAAAAGTGTCTTGGCTTAGGACATTGGGCCTTTACCAAATGATTTTGAGAAGCAAACTAACACATATGGATGGAGTTCCTATTACTAATGAGGCAATCAATAAGTTGAGGACCTTCTACTCACTAAATGTAAAAATAAAGTGGATCCTAGATAGGAGGAAATTTGGGTAATAGAGCAATTTTTTGAGGCCATGTAGGTCTACCATGAAATTTTGAATAAACTTAGCACCAAAATGCCCATCACCAATGGGGTTTTTGTCAACTTGGCACAACCAAGTAAAATTTTAGAAGTACAACTAATACCCAAGGAAAAATAGTGCCAATAATTAGCTAAGAACACTTTGAGTATTAAGGATATAGACCAACTTATAGAAGTTTTCAAGGACATCAAAGATATATAATCATAAATAAATGCCCATCGATAACAACTAAATGCTAGTTTATCAATAATATGAAAAAAAAATTGACAAGGTTTGGGGCCCTTGAGGATGCTCACAAGATAGTAAGTGCTCATATTGAGACTTTGGAAGCTCAAGTTGATACTTATATGGAATAACTCAAGGAAATGAAATGATTAAAAGGTGAAG
This sequence comes from Torreya grandis, assembly GCA_037957365.1. NCBI lineage: Eukaryota > Viridiplantae > Streptophyta > Pinopsida > Cupressales > Taxaceae > Torreya > Torreya grandis. Next base: position 149,428 of record JARHVA010006698.1, on the reverse strand, counting down.
TGGAAGTTATTACTTATAATATTCAAACAACCTTCAACTAGTGGGAGGAGCTCAAGTATAAAGTCCAAGAAGTGGATCTTGAGTTTTTGTCCATTGAGTAATCTACCACATAGTCCAGGATAGACTATCAGATTAGTATGGGATGATGTTGAACCCAATTTTTTTAATATATTCTAATTATATTTTTGAGTGATGAGCATGAAAGACCATGGTGTGGGATGATTTTGAAAGACCACAATATGGGAGAGAATGACACAGAAGATATAAATATGGAAAAACCATGCAAAAGACTTTAGCGGAGATGGGTGTTGTGAAAGACAAAGAAACAGAGAATGAGGAACATAAGACACAAGACTTAAAGAAGCACAAGATAAATTGAGGGTAAGGGAAGCATATATATCTAAAAATTAGTTCATGGGAGTAATGGAGATTAATGAGTGTAAATCTAGCACTAGTCTATGAAAGAAGAGGAAAATGAACACAAAGATCTAGCATAGAAAGGGTATGTAGGGGTTGTTTAGATAGATTCAAAAGGAACTTAATTTTAATGGCTCACCACCATTTATTTATTTGAAATAGTCATTGACATCATATTTTGTGTATTAATGTTGCAACCTAAGAAATGGGTTTACTGATGTATAAATACCCCATTGGCTTTGTTTAGGAGTTATTGTTAGGTTACTATAATTTTTTATATGTAGTAGTTGTTGATATTGAATATAATTATGTTATTACTATATACATCTAAATCTTATCACTTTAATTAATCAACTAAACTTACTAATTATCTCAACTAATAAATACCTATTTTCACAATTAACAATCTAATCCCCTTTCCCACTATATATTTATTACATCATAAAAACCTTTCTATACACCCCACATGATATTAATCCATTATTTATCCCATTAATATTACATTAACCTATTAATCCTACTTCACTTAATAACCACTTGCCCACTTACCAATTTTAAATTCAAAATATATTACGTACCTCCCCTAGCCAACCTATTCATAGGTTTTCCTACAAATCTACTCCCTATCCCTCACCCAATCCTCTTGCTAATACCATATAAAGACCTAATATAATCCTTATTAATCCCTAATAAAATTTAGAGTTATCTATCTCTAAAAACTTCCTCTAATCCCTACATTCCTCTAGAATCGTCTAAATCTAGAGGATTCTTAAGAGTTTAAAATTCCTTTTTAATCCCCCCACTGCCCATATAAATAACCAAGCAAGGTCCTTGGTTATACTAATTGGAAAATATACAATCTCACATAGCCTTCATACTCTTTCACATTGCATATATAATCCTTGTTTACATCTAAAGCCATCAATCCCTTTGCATCTATCTTGAAGTCTTGAAACCACTTTGCCTTGTAATTTGAATATCATATAGTAAATTTATCCTTGGAGAGATATTTTGAATATCTTGGAGTGAAGATTCAAAGAATCAAGGTGATGGTAAGAATATTTTGATTACTTCTTCATTCTCTCTCATTGATGTTTTTATGAAATTTTTGTTGATTTAGTTCATTTTGTGTATCCAAATCTATTGCAAAAATTTTAAAATCATACATTGTCAACCACAATGGGAGCCCTCCTTTGGACTAATCATGGGATTGAAAATTCAACTTACAAGATTGGTTAGGAAGATATTGGGATTAAAAATTTCAAAATTTCACATTCTAAGAGAGTCATGATTCTACTCTACAATTAACAATTTTGCATCTACCAATAATGGTTTTAACTTGACCATGTAATCTTAATCGCTAACCATTAGTCTACCTAGTAGTTTAGTAATCCTTTTAAAAATCACTTATACATAGTCATGATTTTGATTTCCATCTATGGTTTTGATTTAATTAGTAGTGATTTTGGCTTAAACTATACATTGAGACCTTATTTAGTTAACATTACAAA
>JARHVA010006698.1:0-142500 GCA_037957365.1 Torreya grandis | reverse complement strand
ACATGATATTGAAAAGTGTATGTAGGTACAACATTTCATCTAAGATTTGACAGAAAAAGGAGAGATATATATTAAAGGTGAAATCCATTCAAGCCATTTTAAAAATCAATAATTGGGAATATATCAGGATTCCCTATCAAAGCATGACCAAAAATAGAATAAAACACCAAGGGATAAAGGTCAATCTTCTAGTTCCAATAAAATTGATTACCATTCCATCCCATATCACTATATCAACACCATTAAGATCAAAATACCCCAAGATCCTTCAAATCCACCTTGTCATATCCTTAAAATTTAACAGGGCCACTATAAATTGTGTAGTCACCATAAAATGACGTAAAATAATAGTTCCCAAAACAACTCCAAAAGACTCACCCTCGATTGTGTAGTCACCATAAGATGACGTAAAATAATAGTTCCCAAAGCAACTCCAAAAGACTCACCCTCCCCTTCATCTTAAAAAATCACTATCCTTATGAAATCTTGAAATCTTCTTGATAAAACATATGATATTATTCAACATTTAGAAGACTCCTACTCAAATTTATATCATGGATCTTCTCAATACTTCCTCTGTTCATCAAGAAATATTAAATCATATCCTACATGAGTTGAAAGTTATTAGGGATATTGATACAAATCAATTCCAAGCTTTGGTGGGTTATTTGTGTCCATCACAACAAATCACATTTAGTTCCCAGGACATGCCACCAATATGCCCTCACCATAATTATCCCCTGTTCATAAAAATATCCATTGTAAACCATAAGATCCCATAGGTTATTATAGATGGAATATCCACTCTAAACTTGTGCAATATCAAATTTCTCAAGAATTTGGCTTATTTAAAATCATTTATAGAGACTACTTTAATCATGATAAAGGCTTATGATGATAATGAATGACCATCGATAGGAATAATATATCTTCTTATAGTAGTGGGGCTTATAGTTCATCAGACATTTATCCATGTATTTATTATTGATCTTCCCTATAACATGGTTTTTAGATGCTTATAGATCCATGAGATGAGAGAATTACCTTCTATTCTACATCAATGCCTTAAATTCCAACATTTAGGCATGGAGGTGACCATCCTGGGTAAAATTAAACAATTTTGTAGTTGTCAAATGGAAGGATAAAACTACAATCTTTATTATCCAAGCATTCAAAGTTCATCTTACAATCCAAAAGCTATGAAATATGTACATCCTGATAACATATCACCCTCTTCCTTTGAGTCATCATAAACCACCCATTTGAAAATCATCTCCAAGGGATGTGGAGAATAAGAATATAAACCTTTGTGTAGGAGATCTTCTACTATCCCAAAAAAGCTATGGGTCCTCATCTATGTGAAAATATAAACCTATCATTTATAATTTTGGGTCGGCTACCTTCACTATCATGAGAATGCTATCAAAATAATATTTTGAAGAGCCTGATGATTCCTAGATAATTCATGAAGATCTAGCCCTTTGTTTGAAATGAAAGAATATCCCAAAGTGCATAAAATTATTTAAAATATGAATTATAAGGGTCAAGGATCAAGTTAAAATAAACAAGGAATTTTGGAACCTATTAGTATTTGAGAACATCTAGGATGACTTGGCTTAGGGTACAAACCATTAAGCATTAACCTAGACTCTATCATCATAGACTCTTCTTTGATTCCATAAGAGTCAAACTCTAATGAAGAAGTCAAGATATGTTTTATTTATAGCCTCTATGAAGAGCTTATTACCATGAACCTATTACCCAACATATCCATTTCCACCATCAATATTTCCCTTCATTACCTTGAGTTGATAGACTAGTATTAGAAGAAAGAGCCATCCTTCGATATATTTCAAAGTGATGAAGCCATCATTGAGTATATTTGAGCCCAAATTTTTATGTTTTTAAGGGATCATAAAAAAGGGTTCACTATTAATTTATATGATTCAAAATATTTTAGAGATCAAAATAAATACCTAAACCAAGTAGTAGAAGAAGAATATAATGAAAATAATCTCTCTCCAATCACTAAAGAAATTTGGTTAAACCTTGATGAGAAAAATTTATATCAATAACTATGTGCATAATTCCTAGTTGAATTTACTTCAGGTGAAGAGTTACCACCACCCCCAACATATATTCAATATCAATCACCTTCCTTAATTGAGGAAGTCATATAAGTAAATATTAGAACTAAATAAAATTTTAGAATAATCAAACTAGGGGAAATTATTACTTCAGAAGAATGGAAAATTCTTATTGAGCTTCTCAAAGAGTTTATAGATATATTCACATATACCTATGTAAACATGCTTATATTAGACCCCACTTTGGTGTTACATCACCTAGTAGTGCATCTAAATGCTAAACAAATCAAATAAAATCTTTGAAAGATGTACCCCAAAGTGTAATTATTGGTCAAAGAAGAATTGTAAAAGTTCTTGGAAGCAAGGTTCATTCAGCCAATTGATTATTCCAAATGGATTTCTAGTATTTTTCCTATTACAAAGCCACAAGGAGGGATATGCATTTGTATTGACTTTCAAGGCATCAATAAGGCATGTCCAAAAGATGACTTTCCTTTGCCTAATATTGACATGATCATGGATTCCACAACAAGATATGAAATGCTCTCATTCATGGATGACTTTTTAGGATATAATCAAATCAAAAATTGCTCCATAAGATCAACACAAAACTGATTACATCACTTTGTGGGGGACATTTTTTTATCAAATAATTCTATTCAAACTAAAAAATTCAATAAATACCTACCAAATGGCCATGATATTTATTTTCCATGACATGATGCACAATATTATAGAATACTATGTGGATGATATCCTATGAAAGTCCAAGATAAGTACAAAACATCCAATAGTCTTAAGGTGAATCTTTGAGAGGCTTACAGAATATAAAGTTTGATTAAAACCCAATAAATGTGTGTTTTGGGTTACTTCAGGAAAATTTTTGGGTTTTGTAGCATTTTAGTGAGGCATTGAAATATATATTACTAAAGTTAAATCTATTATTGAAATTCCTTTGCCTAAAAATCTGAAGTAGTTATGTAGCCTTCAAGGAAACTTACAATCCATTCATTATTTTATTTATCAATTAGAAGATAAATTCCATCCTTTCACTCATATATTAAATAAAGGAGCTCACTTTGACTGGAATGTAGAGTGGAAAATGACATTTAACAACTTAAATCAATATCTATTGAAACCCCTAGTTATTTCACCTCCAATATCAGGAAGGCCATTACTCTTGTATATATCCACTACACCATGTGCCATATGATCCCTTCGAGCACAACATACTAATGAAACAAAAGAATGAGCTATATACTATTTAAGTAAAATTCTCATCTCATATGAGATGAATTATACTCCTATTGAGAAATCATGCCTAGTTGTGGTCTTTACTTCCCAAAAGCTCATGCATTATATGTTAAACAACCAAGTAAAGCTGATCACCAAAGTTGATCAACTTAAATATATGTTATCAAAGTTTTCCTTAATAGGGAGGATGATTAAATGGATTATGCTTTTAAGTGAATTTGACATTGAGTTTGTAAATCAAAAAGACATCAAGGGATATACTATCATGGATTAACTAACAACAACACCTATAGTGGATACAAAACCATTGAAAATAGCCTTCCCAGATTAATCCATCTTAACAACTAAAGAATCACTAGGATGGAAACTTTATTTTGATGGATCCTTTACCATACATGGGTCAAGAGATGGAATCTTTTTGGTAACACCACAAGGAGACTTAAAACCTATGGCTTTTTGAATATCTTTACCATGCACTAATAATATCATTGAATATGAGGCATTAATTATAGGACTACAAATTTCCATCCAATAGAATATTTAGCATCTTTAAGCTCTAGGATATTCTTAGTTAATTATTAAATAGGTCAATGAAGAGTTCCAAACTAAAGATGAGAAGTTACATCTATGAAAACAAATGGTTGATCAACTAAATAAGAACTTTCAATCCATAACTTTTGAACAAGTATCAAGAGGAAGTAACAAATCAACAGACACAATGGCCACTATTGGGTTTCTGATAGATCTTCTATAAGATTTACTTGAAGGAAAATTTATATTCAAATAATTACTATTACCTTCACATTAGGCTTTGGCTCACTATCAGATATTCATAATTATAAATCCTAGTTGGCCATGGTACCATGGTATTTATACTTACCTCCATGACAACACCCTTCCACTAGACCTTAACCACCATCAACATAAAGACTTCATCCAATACACCTCTCATTACACTATATTTAGCATCACACTCTACTGGCAGGACTATGAAAAAACCCTATTAAGATGCCTCAACTCAGAGAAGACTCTTCTTATAATTAAAGAAGTTCATGATAATATTTATGGAGGTCATGTTATTATAATGCCCTTAGCCAAGAAGTTAATCTAGATTGGATATTTTGGCCTACCATGGATCATGATGTTTCTCAGTACATGCAAAAATGTGCATCCTATAAAAAACATGGGAATCTTATACATGCCCCATCTCAAGAACCATAGCTTATCATAAGCCCCTGACATTTCTTAGTATGGGGATTAATTTCACTGGCAAACTCAATCCAACTTCATTAGATGAACATAAATTTATTATTATAGATATAGAGTATTTTAAAAAAATGAGTGAAAGCCATGTTGCTAATATATACTATAGGGCTTCAGATATCTAAATTCATTTTGAACCAGATCATCTACCATTTTAGAGTTCCTTCTAAAATAATATCCAATAATGGAAATTATTTTAAAAACCAAGATGTAGAAGACCTGTGTAATAAATATCATATTGAGCATCATTTTTCAACACCCTATTACCCCTAATGCAATAGACAAGTAGAAGCTACAAATAAAATACTTATAAAAATCCTTAAAAATATCCTTAACAATGCTAAAAATAATTAGCATCTACAATTATATAATGCATTATGGTCATATAGAACTAGCGTTTGAATGCCTGCTAGGGCCACTCCATAATTTTTGGTAGATGGAACTGAATCAATCTTACTAGTTGAGGTTAAACTCCCCTCATTGCACATATCATTACAAGGCATGATCATAAATAATGCATATAGAACCGAATAGCTACATGAATTATAATTATTAGATTAAAAGCATTAGAATTCTCTTGATCACCATAGAACATATCAAAATAAGTTAAAAGTCCAGTTCATAAGAAAATCCAATACTAAGAATTTGAAATTAGTGACCTAGTCCTCAAAGAAAATCAAAAGAATGCCAATACTGATGGGGAAAAGAAAGATAAATTTGAGCCCAATTGGCTTAGGCCTTACATCATTATTTCCAAATTTTGATCTGAGGCATATAGGTTGGCCACTTTAGAAGGAGAAGAAATTGATGAATAGATGAATATTATGCATCTCAAATGGTTTTATTCTTAGAAGGCATGAAATATTTTATCCTCTATTTGTAATAACTATGTTCCAAATACTCACCTATACTTGGGGGCATTCCCATCCATAATTAGTCATCTCCCATCATTCTTATTCATATCCTATCATTCTACACATTCCATCTAATTATCCCATTTCCCACATGACCTTGATCCCAATAATTGATGGATGTTATATGCTTTGAAAATAAGGAGGTATGATTTTCAAGAATGGGGAAGATTAATTTTGAAAGTGTAGAGGCAAATATTGAAGAGTCATCCAGAACATTTACTCCACTCATTTCTTATAGAACCAATAGTTATTCCTCATATCCAAATTCAAACAAGATTAATTCTCCCAGATGGCTCTTTTTCCTATCAACCTATAATAACAACCATCTTCCTTAATCCCCATTTATTACCCAATGATATATCACCTATCCATACTAATTTTATCATTAGAGAAATGTTAACTATGATCCCTCCTCGAGGATGTATAACACATTTTGTAAAACATAAATAAAATCCTAAAATATTTTACCTAGTTCTTGGGATTATAATATACCTAGTTTGATCCAATCTCAATCATTACAAATCATTATAATAAATTTCTTTGTAAATGTTTTCAAGTCATTGTGTAAATATTTATTTTATATAATCATTATCTCTCTTAAATAAAACAACCTTTTATCCACATATTAGGTCATTTTGTAAATATTTATTCCATATTATCCTTTTTATTCACACATTAGCCCATCTTGTAAAAATTTATTCTATATAATCATTATCCTTTTATTCACATATTAGGTCACTTTGTACATATTTATTCCATATTATCTCTTTTGTAGAAAACATCAATTTATCCACATATTAGGTCATTTTTAAATATTTATTCCATATTATCCTTTTTATTCACACATTAGGTCATCTTGTAAATATTTATTCTATATAATCATTATCCTTTTTATTCATATGTTAGGTCACTTTTTACATATAATTCCATATTAACTCTCTTGTAGAAAACATCATTTTACTCACATATTTGGTTGATTTGTAAATATTTATCCCATATTATATTTCTTGTAAAAATCTTTGTATTCGTATGATTAGGTCATTTTTTAAATATAAATTATAATCATTTGTATTTCTTATAAAAATCTTGTATTAGGTGGTTGTGTAAATATTTGTTGTGTAGTTTTTTGTATTTTTGAATGAACTTTTTTGTAAACATTTGATGTGTGAAATATTTGTTTTCTTTGTAAATATTCCTGATTTTATATATAGGGAACAAGGATGGTATGAATGAATACCCATTATGATTTGGGAATGTCACTCATGGAGTTCCCTCTTAGCTTCTATGCACTCTATTGCCAATGCCACCCTGACTATTCAAAGGTCATGGTACATCTTTCACTAAGTGAAAAAATAAAATGAATTGTTGACATTTTTTGTGGCTTCAAGACATTGCCAACATTTTAACATAAATTCACACCCCATAATCATTAAACTATCTCATTATCCATCCCATCTAATCTAACATACCACCTTACCTAATTTTCACTCCCCATTACTCTACCAATTTATTCATCCACCTCCTAGGTGCACAAGGATTATTTATTATCCCTTTCAAGATTTATGAGACATATAAGTACATTTTTAAGGACAAACTATTATAATAGTGGCACACATCAAAAATTATAAATCATATATCATTCATCCCATTATCACATTATTATTTTTAATTCATTATTATGACATCACACCACATTTTTATAATATCCATTTAATATGCCATGATAGTAACACAAAATTAAAACACATGTTATTAATATTCCATGTCAATCATAATCTTATTATCAATTTTTTCATCCCATCACTATATACAAAAATTAGAATACATCCATAAGAAACATAATTACAAACCATTTCAACACAAGTAAACAATCCTAATAACTATTACACATCTAAAATACATTAAATATGAATATATATCATCTCATAAAAATGTATTAACCTAGCATCACATCATAATCACACATATAAAATCCATAAACACAAAATATAACACAATGAATCACATCATCATATAATCAATATTAAATGTCCATGAGTCATGCCATAAATCATATATAACATGTGCATAATGGACATCCATGTGTAAAAAATGAAAAAAATAAGTCTAAAATAAGATAAATGTCTCATAATCAAGATCCAGGTATCCCTAGTTATCTCTTAGGAGGATGGTGAACATAATGTGAGGAAGTACTAGCCTTGTACAATGGTGATCAATGTAGACATCCAATTCCTAACACCATTTGTGTTGAACTTGTCAATCTTACTCAACTTGCACTCAAATGCACATTTTAGGTCAAAACAACTAAAACACCCTAAATGGTTTGAACTTGTCATTTACAAGTGCCAATTTAGGCCAAAGTATCCCTAAATGGGGCAATGCATTTTATGTGATTCCTAACTTTGATTAATTCATTTTGAGTCAAAATGACTATTTCATACTTGGGTGCTCTGGATTGCTCTTTTCTACCAAATTTATTTCATGAGACATGTGTGTTTGTTATTTTATGTTGGAAACATCCTAAATTGGATAAGGGTTCCAATGCATCTAACATCACCTTTCAATTCTTATTGAGTCAAATTATGACCCAGTAATATGACTTTTTGACTATTTTAATTAATTGAGGGATAATTTCTAAAGAATTGCATAAATATTGATTAATCTCGTTTAAGGATAATTGATTCAAATCAAGATATTAAGTGTATTTTCCATGGAGGTTATTGAATATTTATTTTTGTAAATGGATTCCTATTAACTACATCACCTAATGACATCATTTTTGGGGAAGGCATCTCTAGGCCATAAATGCATAAAATATCTGAATCATGGCCTCTCATGCATCATTAATGCCTCCCATTCCTCATTAATTTCACTTATTTCCAAATCATTATGAGGGAATTTATTTATTTTAGCCTCAAAAATTGAATGGATTCTTGGCCACACATCTTGATCTCAAGATGGACAATCACAATTCATTCTGATCAATCTCAAAAATCTATAAATAGAGAGGCCATGAACACCATTATTAAGCTTAAATTATGTAAACTTATAATGCTAAAATCTCTCCAAAATTCCTTTGTGTTTTTATTATTGTGTTATTTGCATTTGGATTAGCTTCATTTGATAGGCAATTAGATAGTTCATATCATGAGCCTAGGGTTTACAAAGTGTTCTTGAGATATTGGAGGAGATATGCCACCATTGTTGACAAAGATAATAATGTTTTATCAAGGGAAGAACATGCTTGGAGCCACTCATGGTTGATGGAATTGATTTGGGAAGGTAACTAGTATTGCTTTCTTTCTTTTTGTTCTTCATTGTCATTAACAACCCCCATAAGAATAGTTTGGATTGATATGTTTAGTTATTTATGCATTTATATTTATTTTATTGACTAATGATTGACTTATCAAATCTCCTAATCCACTCTACACTCATTGGTCAATTATTACAACACCCTCATAGAGGCTCCTATAGTACTATGCCTCGCTAGTCAATCAAGAAATTTGTTTAGTCACATCCCTTAAACTCTACCTCTAAAGTAATGTGGTTCCCTCCTTGCCATCCCTCTTATCCACCTATAACCATAAATCTTGTTGACTAAGTCTAGCTTGAATCTATGTGATTTATCCCTATAGAGCCACTACCTACTTGTCTCTATCACTAATCTAGCCTAATAAGGTAGGCAAATGGAATAATATAGGACCCATCTACATGTCTCTCTGGGTTATCTATCATTGTAAATTAATCATCTATCTCTAATATATGTCCCTCTCTATTATAATCCCAAATATCTTTGTTAATCTAGCCCTCACCTCCTACTCCAAGCTCTCTATTTGAGCTTGGTCCTCAACTCTCATAAGTGCTCTAGATGACCTAACAACATCATTAGGTATTGGTTTTATACCTGTCCTTGTAATTCCCTGACTAACACCCATATCTCCATCAATGCATGACCATCTCCACAATATCCACCATCCCTAATGCTTGTTGATGCCCTCTCTGAACCCTCTATCTTCATAAATGTGCTTGTGCCTATAGAACCCTTCAAACTAACCTTCTCCTCCTAAGCCTCTGAACAAGTCTCAATAATATCCTTGGTATCTTCTACTTCCACCAGGTTATATATGCCATAGTAACACCAAGATAATCTATCATCATATAAAAATCCTAGATGATAGGAGCTATGCCATCATAATCTATGTGAGCTAAAACCCTATCCAATATTCACCCCTACTATGACCTCTTCATATCACTAAGAGAAAATAGATGATCCTCACTAGGAACATCCTACTAACTTCTAAACTGGCATTATACCCTATTTAGATTATATCTATCCACTATATAGTCACAATGTTTAGTCAGGGAACACTTGATCAACATATAACTAGTATACTCCACATCTTTAGGCTAACCCAATTGTACATGTCTATAAGGCATCTAATTAATATGAACCTCTATCAAACTATAAAATGACTATCTATAAAATATCATATCCCCAACATGGCCCTCTATACACAAAGGATGGTACACCATTCAAAAACTAATGGTTGGTCCATGCCCTAGTCAACTGGTGTACCCAGTGGCCTCTCTATAGCCACATGTTTCTATGAATATATTTGTAATAATAGAGATGACCTAAAACTAGTTTCCCCCTATAATCACCCATATTAAGATCCATGTAAAAATTTCCTAATATAATTGACCCCCATGCAAAATCCTTTTTGTCCTACACCATGTTTGCAACCACATCTCCTAATCCCAACTAGAACCACTACCTACTCTTTTTTGGTAATAATATACCAGTCACAAGAGACATAAACACTAGAGTCAACTGATCCACCATCCTATCCATAAAATCCCTATCAATATCAATTCATGAGTCTCTAACACCAACCTGTAAATGACCACATAACCTCTAAACAATATCTCTAAGTAATTGAGTTCTCCAATAAATAGCATCCCCTTTCATCGATACTCTAAAAATCTACCAGACACCCTTAAGGGTCACAATCATCTCCCTCATAACAAAATGGAAGGTACTCATCTATGAGTACCACCTATCTACTAATGTAGTAATTAGAGCCTGATCTATCTTGATAGATGACATAATCACAATATAATACAATCCCATCATCTCTAATATCCCAAAATCTATTAGTCTTAGTTGGTGCATCTCATGCAATACCATCGACTGCCATAATCTAGATGCTAAAACCCCTAAATCCTCCTATAAAAACCACTTTATTAGCCTATACTATCCATAAACCTACATATTAAATATTATTTGCCTACCATATCCACCCATTTTACCTATTATTTTACCTATACCTTATCTAATTGACCCCCACAACTATCTTTAGCAAAATCACTACTTACTCTATACCCTAAATCATGATTTTGAAAAATCATTAATCCCTTGTGGAAATTTTGTAAAATAACCACTGCTTTGTTGAGGTGTTTCAAAACTACAACTCCCTTATTGTGGTTTTGTAATATCTCAAATAACCTATTTTGGTTTTTCAAAATCACTTGATGCTAGTTGTAATTTTGTGAAACCATAGATGTTGAGAACAACATCACAAATTGTGAGTGCAAAATCTCAACTTGGGGTAATGCCCCTAGTCATGATTTTGAACTCTTAAATTTTTACCCTAATAAATGTGAAATAAATGAATTAAATGCAAAAAATTAACAATATAGGGTTGAGTACTTATCATTGGTCCAATACCTATATATCTATGATACTCATGAACCCTCTCTCCATGATGTAATGCATGAGGAATGTGATCCATAACTAAGGGCTCTATAACATGGATTTTCTATAACCTAGGGTAAAAATTAATTCTTCCCCTGACTTTTTCTATTTGTATCCCCTATCTCTTTCTCTTGACTAATCCTATCTAATTTCCCCTAACCTTTTCCTATCACTCTTTTTCTTTTTAATCCTTCCATATAAACATTTAATCACATTACTCATAAACATTATTAATTCCTCAATAACTTTTAGGGGCATGGTCTTCCATCTCTGTACTCCCCATATAACATTGAGAATCAAAATTACATAATCTTGAGGACTTTTCAGACTATGTAGGCAGCATTTGGCCACTTTTCAGTGCCCAAGGGTAGCTCAACCACCCATTTATTTTCTTTCTTATCCTCTCTCAGTCACTCAAATTTATCTATATTAATCATGTTGAGCTACATTATCCTATTATCACATCAAAATTGGCCTATGGCTCTCCCTTACATGCATACTTAATTGGGAAATGACAAAATCTCATGGCCTTATCTATCTCAATCTACACATCCCTTGCTATATGCCTTTGTCTTGGGATTAGCCATATTATCCATTGAACCCACTTGCCTCTTTCCTCAACATTCATTTTTTCCTAGGACTCATCTTAAGAGGCTAATCATTGTTATTATGGTGCATTCCACCTTGGTACTAGTCTTACACCTATAATCTCACTTGTATTCATTCCCTTGCATTCTTTCTTGGGGCATCATATCATTTATATATCAACTACCATACAAAGAATCTCAAACCCTTCTCATCTTGCCTATATATCCACCTCATATCTCTTTTTGAATCACCATCTAGTCTATTCATCCCCATATGTCCTCTTAAGGGGAATCATGCAACCTCATTTTTATTATTATTTGTCGCACATTTATCATTATTTGAAATACCATTGCTCTTAATTCATCACTCATAATTCCATTTCAAAGAGGGACAAAATGTATACATCTAAATCTACTCATCTTAATTATTCAACTAAACTTGCTAATTATCTCAACTAATAAATACCCCTTTTCACAATTAACAATCTAATCCCCCTTCCCACCATATATTTCTTACACCATAAAAACATTTCTATACACCCCAAACTATCCCCAAACTATATTAATCCATTATTTATCCTAGTAATATTCCATTAACCTATTACTCCTACATTACTTAATAATCACTTTCCCATTTGCCAATTTTAAATTCAAAATATATTACCTACCTCCCCTAGCCAATATATTCATAGGTTTTCTTACAAACATACTCCCTATCCCTCACCTAATACTCTTGTTAATCCCATATAAACCCTTAATATAATTCTTATTAATCCCTAATAAAATATAGAGTTCTCCAATTTTAGAAATTTATTTAATCCCTACATTCCTCTAGAATCCTCTAAATCTAGAGGATTCTTAAGAATTTAAAATTACCTTTTAATCCCCCACACCACCCCTATAAATAACCAAGAAAGGTCATTGGTTAGACTAATCGGGGAATATACAGGTTCATATAGCTTTCATACTCTCTCACATTGCATCAATAATCCTTGTTTGCATCTAAATCCATCAATCCCTTTGCATCCATATTGAAGTCTTGAAGCCACTTTGTCTTGCAATTCAAATATAATATAGTCAAATTATCCTTGGAGAAATATTTTGAAGATCTTGGAGGGAAGATTCATAGAATCAAGGACATGGTAAGAATATTTTTATTAAATTAAGATTTATTATCCATTCTCTCTCATTGATGTTTTTGTGACTTTTGATTTGATTTAGTTCATTTTATGTATCCAAATCTATTGCTCAAATTTTACAATCATACAAATACTATTAAGGCAGAGATTTAGATAGCATGTACTAAATTGTGTACCTATGTAATCTTATCAAATTGATTAATGGAACTACTATTTTGTTAACCTTGGTGTGATGAATTTATTTGGTGCTAAATTTGCTTTATAATACTAGTGGTATTTAATTTATGAATTCATCAAATGACTTACTCTAGACTAGAGTTGCTAGTCATAATGACTAAATGTAGTAACTCAAGTACCTAAGTATGAATTATCTAATTACCATCATATGAAAAAATTAACAAGGAGAAGTCCATGTTATGTGACTCAAGTGAGCATGGAGGTTACTCCTTGTGTGATATGCCAATGTGAAATCTTGTGGGCATCTTCTTTCTATTAGGTATAAAAATAATAGTTATTTAAATTTAATGAAATAGACCCAACAAATGTGACACTTACATGCCCTACAATCTATATGTTACATAAATTCCTTGATTGATACACACATTATTATGATGCCACATTGTCCACATGAACAAATGATAGTACATGATGCTCTTTTTACACATGACATGATACATTTCATTCTTATTAAGAGATGAATTGTCAAATCCCACTTCTTAAAAGATTGCATTAGTGTTAATGTGAAAGTGAAACTTATGGTTTATTGGTTCTAATTTATGATTAGTTATTTGACATTATTACTGTATAAATATAGGTGCATTTATTATTCATGTTTAGCTATGGTTCAATGTTTTTCTCATGCTATGTTAGATACATTATGATGCTATTATGAAATCTTATGTTGATTTGGGTTTCATTAACATTTTTTATATGTAGTACAACAATTCATTTAACACATAAATATTGATGTGTATTATTTTTAGCATGTGCTAACTGCCTTTTGGTTTGACTTAGGTGGTTTCAAGGTTATCCCATCCTCATAGAGTGGTACAGAGGGAGAGTATCATCATGAAGGAAGGAGAAGATGATAACATTAGGGGTAAAGAGAAGGAAACTTGAAACCCACACATACCACAATAGGATTGAATGAATTCTTACTTTTGTTGCTATCTGCATAATTCATTGTGCATAATTTTATGAATTCTTTAATGGTTGTTGTTGCTTTTCATAGTTGTCTTTGGTGATGTATGTCTATATTTGTCATGGTGATATTATGTGTATTATTAAATCATTTAATGTTTACGTGGTGATTATTTAACCCTTAGCTTATATTAGTAATTTATTAAATAATAATATATTATTTATTAACATGAGGTGAAAACTTCATGCAAATAAATTGCAATATTATATTTAGTTAATAAATTACCTATGGTATATTAAATGTTTTTTAGGATGGTTGGAACAATTATTCACAATGGTCACCTCCCTTCAAATTTCACTATAAAATAGGGTTTACCCCTATTGGTTATTTATTCGAACAAACTTTGGGGAATTGTGAAAACATTAATATTTATGTGTGGCAAATATTTACAAAAGTTTTGTGAATTTTTTTTGTTGTAGATAAGTGAGAAGAGAAGGATTGTAATGGGGTTATATATTTATCACTTATATGAATATCAACTATTGTGGGTTTTTTACTTTTCAAGTTTTTCCCACCTAAATCTTTGTGTTAACATTGATCTATGGCTTTGCTCATTATTTACACTTCTAGATCTTTTATGTATATTAATTGAATATTACATATTTATTTAATCTCTTTCATGGAATCAGATCTTGAGGGATTTTGAATGATTGACAAGCCTATTCATACATTGGAGATCACTTGAAGATTTCTTAAACAATTTTTTAATTTTTTTTCCCTCCACTTGAGTGTAGGTGTACAACTTGGGCACTTAGAAAAATTAGAACTATTGATTTTTGACATGAAACTTCTCCCATAAAGTTTTATTAGCTTAGTTTTACAATATCAAGACACTGTGCAAAATCTCAAAGCCTAAGGAGCTCTAGATCTCCACTTTTAGATTTTTCTCTTCCATGGGTTCTATGTACAGCTAGAGGCAAATTCTATGCTAAAGATGAGATTTTTAAGGTTTCTTTGGCTTCATCTATCAAAATTAGGAGGCCTAGAAAATTTTTAGGGAAAACTAAAGCCTATGGATGGAGATATGAGCTGCTAAAATTCTACAAGAGTGTCATTATTAGCCACATGCATATTATAGGTAAGTAAAAGTTTTATATAGTTTGATAAAAAATATTTTTAAAATAATTTATTTAATAATTTGTTGTTTTCCACATAATCAAAAACTTGATCCCACCTTTGTATGACCAAATTTTAATCTTAAAGTGAATAATCAAGTTAATTAATTCATTTTGTGAAAACACATGACATACATATTCATTTATTTAATTCATTTTCAAATTAAAAACATTTAATTATGTATTCATGCATATAAATTATTAAAAAAAAAATCATAGAAGGGTTGGTGAAAGTATATTTTACTTAAAGCTTGTGAAGGGGAGGTCTTGAGTTCAAATCTCACCTAAAAACTTTTTTATTTATTTTATTTTTGAATTTCATTTCATTTCACTTGAATTTCATTTGGTGTGTGTGTTAAGTCTCACATATTAAAAAACCCATGTTAACCTATCAACTTTGCTTCAATTTTTGACCAAACCTAAATCTAGACAAGCATAGACATGTGACCAATCAATATTTAGGTTTTGGCAAGTTTTGGATGTGTTAGAGTGGTCCTTTTTTTTGAATCCTCCTATTATTGTTTTTACATATTTTTAATAATAGTGTTTAAGTGGTCGTTTTGAGTATGACTCTTTTAACACCTATATTAGTGCAACTTTAATTTAATTTTTTGCATTGTTTGGCATCTACATTGTTTAATTAAGTATACTTTCATGTGAAATTCACTTTATTTTGAAAATAGTTCAAAAATTCATTTAAAATAGTTTCTTTTTAAACATTTGTTTACTATCTTGTTTAAAGAGAAGTTATGGCTTCACTCTATTTTTCCTTAGATAAATCTCAAATGCTTAATGAAAATAACTATAATATGTGGAAGTTTTGTGTTAAAGGTAAATTTATGACTTTTAAAATATAGAATATTGTCATTGAGACTAAAAATTCCCCTTTTGGATGATATGTAAACCCTGAACTTACCAATACATTTTAACATGAATCATAAGAAGCTATGTCTATTATTTTGTGAAGTGTTAAGGTTGAATTCCATCTCCACATTGATAATCAGGGTTCTCCTAGTGATGCTTGGAAATTAATTGAGTTCATGCATGAAGGCACTCACCTTTCAAATATCATTAAATTAATTCTTAAATTGCTAACTACACCTATGAAGGGTGATGAAAAAGTTGTTAATTTTTTTGACAAAATTAAAAACATTAAAGCTCAATTAGATGGCTATAATTGTAATTTAATTCAAGATAAGTTGATTTATTTTATCATTTAGTTAAATATTTACTAAAAGTTTAGAAATTTCATTTCAATTTTGAACTCTAATTATCAAACTGAGTAAGATATCCCTGATCTTACCACTTTGTCTACTCTCCTAATTCAAAAAGAGCAAGTTATGACTAATTTTGATTGTAAAGAGATTGCCACTTAGGCACTTCTCACTTTAAATAATGTTTCTGATAACACTAAAAACTATAAATCTAACCCTAATTATTTTAAATGCAAATATGGGAATAATAATTTTGGTATTAAGAATCATACACCTAAATTTAATGGAAATTGTAATTTATGTGGTAAATTTTGTCATAAAAAGGAAATATGTTATAAAAAAAGGATATAAATAAAAATCAAAATTCTAAAAATAAAAAAATGAATAAATCTAATAAAAAAAAGTATTAAAATCAAACCCTTAATTAGAATAACAATCAAGATTCAAATGTTATTGCTTTGTATGCTGCTTTATGTGCTTCAAATAAACATGAGTGGATTTTAGATAGTGGTACATTACACCATATGACATGATTATCTTATATTTTATGTGATTATAGAGATATCTTTGAAAGAATTTACTTAGAAGATAATTATGTTTTAGAAGCAACTAAACAGGGAAAAGCAAAAAATTTAAATATTTATATTAATGATGTTTTTAATGTACCTAAGCTTAAAAATAATTTGCTATCTTGTTCTCAAATTACAAATGATAATTTTATTGTAACATTTCTTAAAGATATTTGGTCCATTATAAATAAATTTGGTTCCTTGATTATTGAAGGTGTTCAACAGAATGGTTTATATGTCTTTTCTCCTTTTGCATGTTTTCTTTCATCACATAGTAATAATGAACCTCAATTATGACATGAAAGATTAAGACATATTAATTTTAAAATTTTACATCATATGTCTAAAAATAATATTGATATTGGACTTCAATATGTCCTTTCTCATTATGAAACTTATGAGGGTTGCTTACGTGGTAAGCAATGTACTAACCCCTTTTACAAGAATTATGATGCAAATTTCTCAAATCTTTTAGAATTAATTTATAGTGATGTCGTAGGAACTCTTGAAGTTGTATCTCTTAATGTTTTTTTTTATATTATGAATTTTATTTTTTATTACACTAAAATTATCTTTTCTTTTTTCATTAAAAATAAATATGATGTGTTGTCTAAATTCAAAGAATTTTAAGCTAGTGTTGAAAATGCATCTAATTTTCTATTAAAAGATTAAGATATGATAATGGTGGTGAATATGTTAGTAAAGAGTTTGATTATTTTTGCATTAATTTTGATATTCAAAGTAAAATAATAACTCCCTATTCCCCTCAGTAAAATGGTATTGCTGAAAAAAAACAACACCATCACAGAAATGGCTAGAACAATGTTGCAATCTATAAATGTTCCTAGGTTCTTATGAGTCAAAGCCCTAAACATTATTATTCATATTTTGAATAGAGTCCCTACGAAAGCCTTGAATCTTTCTACCCCTTTATAAATGTGGACTAAAAATAAACCTGGTGTAGCTCATCTCAGGATCTTTGGTAGTCCTACTTCTATCTTTATTTTTAAAGTTAAAAAAAAGAAGTTTGATCCCACTTCTTATTATTGCATTTTTGTAGGTTATGGAGGTAAGACAACAAGGTTTAAGAGTGTATGATCCATATAAATGTCATATTATTGAGTATATGAATGTTATTATTCTTAAAAAATCTTTTTGTGAACCTTTCCTAGATCCTCCTCCGTGTTCTTCTATTGATGAACCCGACTCTCATGTTTTTACTTATGATGAAATAAATGCCCTTGAAGAAGTTCATCCAATTATGAATAAATTTAGAGTCTGAGAAACCTCCTAAATTTCATGTTCAATCTAAAATACCTAAATGGATAGAATCCTTAATTCAATCTTTTAATGTTGGTAACCTTAATAAATTAACTAGAAGTCAACATTCATATCATGCCTTAATGACTATGTATGAATGTAAAACTCAATCCTTTGAGGAAAAAACTCAAGATGATAGATGGAATATTTTTATACAAGTAGAATATAATGCCTTAATTAAAAATTAGACTTGAGATCTTGTCCCTCCACCTAAAAGGCATATTATCAGTTGTAGATAGCTTTATAAGATCAAATATAATTCAATTGATAAAATTGATAAGTTTAAAGCTAGATTAGTTATTCACAAGTATACTCAAAAACTTGGGATTGACTATGTTGAAACTTTGATCTTGTAGCAAAAATGATTATTGTTATACTTCTTATTGCTCTTGCAGTCTAAAATGGTTGGGTTATCTACCAAATAGATGTCAAGAATGCATTTCTAAATGGTGATTTAGAAGAAGAAATCTGTATGACTCAACTTAAAGGTTTTACTGATCATAATAAAGAACATTATGTATGCAAGTTAAATAAATCTTTGTATGGTTTAAAATAAGATAGTTGAGCTTGGTGTTCTCAAATTACTTCTTTTTTAAAGAATTAGATTTTTTTAATTACTATTCAGATAATGATCTCTTTATTAAAATTGAAAATGGTCATTTGATTCTAATTATATTATATGTTGATGATTTGTTGAGTACTATAAATCTAACTAGTTTAATTAATAAATATAAGGATAAACTAAATCAAATATTTGAAATAATTGACTTAGTATTTCTACATCATTTTTTAAGAATGGCTATATTTCAGGATAAAAATTGACTTATTTTATCACAATATCAGTATGCACATAATCTTCTTATTAAGTTTAACATGTTTGATTGTAAATGTACCACTACTCTTATTGAAATTGGTGTTAAACTTGATCCTAAACTTACATGTGAAAAAACTAACCCTTATTTGTATAGACAATTTATTGGAATTTTGATTTATCTAATCATTACTAGGATAGAGATTTCATATGTTGTTAGTATTACTTATAGATTTATTCAAGATCCTTATTTGGATCATTAGAAATTAGCTAAATGAATTCTTCATTATATCAAAAGAATAATTAATTTTAGTTTATTTTATTTGTCTATTTATAATGCTAAATTATATGGTTATTATGATGCTAACCATGTCGATGATACTTTAGATCATAAATCTACTTCTAGATATATGTTTAATTTTAGTGCAAGTGATATAACTTAGAGCAACAAAAATTAACCTAATGTCTCTCTCTTATACAAAATTAGAGTACATAAGTGTTATGGGAGCTGCTAAAGAAGCCATTTCACTGTAAAGGCTATTGGGAGAACCTTCATTTGGATGTTTCTCACACTACCATCCTTCATTGTGATAGCCAAAGTTGTATGGCTCTAAAAAAAAATTTAGTGTAGCATCAAAAAACTAAACATATTGAAGTTCATGTGAACTTCATTTGAGAGGAAGTCCTCAATGGTGATATTAACCTATAGTTTTGTCCTATAGATGAATAAGTGGTAGATATCTTTATAAAACCACTTAGTGTAAGCAAGTTTTGTTAGTTTCATGCAATACTGGGCCTCTCAGAGTTGCCATTGAGGGGGAATGTACATGACAATGCCACTTCCTAATGGCCATGTGTTCATTCCTTTTCTCTATACTTATTCTCATTATAAATCATTGTAAACTTTTTCTAGAAGTTATGTGATTTAATTAAATTTCATGTGGAATTTTCACTTTTGTACCCCAATACATTAAAAAACATAATATGTAATGGAGGTATTTATGTTATAAAGGCTCCAAATATACTTAGTGATTATTCATGATAAACTATGAGATGTAGTCTCATGATCATGCTAGCCTAAACTTACTTTCAAGTAGTTTATGAAATATACTTCTTTTTATTTCAAATGGTGATGTTTGGCATGATGAAGATTTTTAAATCCTTTAATTTTTTTACATAGTATAATTCTTTTATAGTGACTATAGTTTTCATCCCCACCTAGCATTAAGGGGGAGTGTTAGAGCATTTAATGCCTAAGAGTTGATTATTTAACCCTTAACTTATATTATTAATTTATTAAATAATAATAATATATTATTTATTAACATAAAGTGGAAAATTCATATAAATAATTAACAATATTATATTTAGTAAATAAATTAATGATGGTTTATTAAATAAAATTGGGGTAGTTGGACTCGTTATTCACAATGATCACCTCCCTTCAAATGTCACTATAAAATAGGTTCTACTCCTCTTGGTTATTTATTCAAATGAACTTCGGTGAATTATGAAAACATTAATATTTTCAGGTGGTAAATATTTACAAAGGTTATGTGAATAAATTTTGTTGTAGAGGAGAAGTGAGAAGAGAATGATTAAATTGGGGTTTTATGTTTCTCAATTATATGAATATCAACTATTGTGTTTTTTTATCTTCGAGGTTTTTTGACCTAAATCTTTGTGTCAACATTGATCTATAGCTTTGCTCATCATTTACACTTTTATATCTTCTATGTATGTTAATTGAATATTACATATTTATTCAATTTCTCTCATGTATATTATTTTTGTGATTAAGATGGCTTGATATAATGTTGTTACTTGACATTATGCTTTACTTGATGTATGGATTAACCTTGTTGGGTTATGTTTCATTAAAAATCATTTGTAAGATTAGTTATGTTGACTACAAAACTTATGCATGCATATTAGGAACATGCATTAGTTTTAAATTATCTTTGGTTCTTGGATTATGCAAATACATGGTCATGTTGGGACTCACCCCACAAGGGCCTAGAAAGGTTCTTAAGGGACAAAATATGCCCAATTTATGTTTTAATAAACTAAGTCATAAAAACCTTGGGTTGATGTTATTTCTTGAATAATTTGACCTAACCTATTTACAAGTAAATGTAAAAGAATGAATGGGATTTTCAAATAATCTTTAGGGTTTCATTATATCATTATTGCATGTGTTGACTTGGTGATGAGAGGAAATGGTGGTCATGCCCAAAATTTATGGATTTTAAACTATTTGTGTTGAATAAAAACTAAATAGAACTTTAGTGTTATTAAGGGAGATTCACGACAAAGGGGGAGTTTTGTTTGAAGATGAATAAGTGAGAAAAATGAATAAAAATATGAGAAAAGGGGAGATAAGAATCATAAGAGGATGAAAAAAGAAGAGTTATGGAAGAAAAAGAAGGATTGGGAAGCAATAAGAGAAAAGAACATTTGATTTGAATGAAGATAGCCACTACCATGACTAAGAAGGACTTGTATTAGATTTTGAATAAAAATGTTTAGCATTTTATTTTTTCTATGAATTTAGTTTTGTTTTGATAGATATTAATCTGAGGTAGATAAACATGGTCTTTGGTAGAGTAAATCATTCAAATTTATATGTTTATTGCTCAAAATTTAGGGATTCATCATTATTGACCTAGGGACGGAACTGGGTTCCATCCACAGGTTAATAAAGATGATGTTATGTTTTATTGAGTTTTGGTTTCAAAATAAAACTTGTCAAATATCAAATCTGACCTGTGTGTGTGATAATGGTGTTTGATAATAGCTCTGGTTTGGCAATTTTATTTAAACCCAGCTCTACCATTTTAATATAGGTTTTTTTAATAGTTTATGTGATAAAAATCATGCTGAGCCAAATCACTAACCAAAAAACCTAGTATATACAACCACTATTTAAGATTATGAGTAGCTATTCTTTGGTTGTAAGTAATAGAAATGGTGGCTTGAATTATATAGTGTCACCTATAAGTATCCATTCTCCATTGAATGAAAGGTATGATGTGAATTTTGAGGGTTTTATGATTAATGAAACAATTGTAGTTGTCTATATTCCATCCTTATCATCCCATCTAGAGATTGGACTAAGAGGTATGGGAATAATCAATTAAATTTTGATATTTAATAGATATAAAAACACATGCATATATAGATATATAACATTCTTACATATCTCAATTATGAAATATGACCATAAGTTGCTCATTTTATATAGTTATGTATTTACATTCAAAATAGACACCCCTGTAGCCATAGGTGTATATTCAATGGAAACACATATGATATGCCTAAATGTTTATGAAATATATGTGTGTTTATATGAATGAGATATGTGTGATGACCATGTAACCATATAGAAACTTTTGTTCAAAATGTAAAAATATGCCCCTTATGATAATTGTATAATCCCAATGAGTTGTTTTGGGCTATTGGTTTGGTAAAGAAATACATAAGTAATATGGCAATATGACACCTATTTGGAACTCATATAGTATAATAATTTGAACCTACTCATGAATAGTTTAAACCAAAAGTGTCAAAAATGAATGGTAGACCTTATATTTGAGAGTTGATCTTCATGGGTTTCCATGTATGCTTTGATTTTTGTTTACCAAATCTAAAGTTTGCATGTTTGTATTAAATTTGAAAGTATGAAATGTACTTAAAACCAAGGATTCTTTAATGTTATCGAATATGGGATATAGTTTTAAAAATAAACTTGTATGATTGAATATAATGGTGTTACAAGAGTAGAATAGGCCTAGGGTATTACCTAAAGTTATAGTGATAAAGAAAGCATAGTAAGGTATTATTCTAGTATACAATAAACATAAAAGTTGTGCATAGTTGTTACACAATCTGAGTATTTTGGAAATGTTTGATTTTAGGTGAGATATGGATGTTTTACATGGTATGATATAAGTAGAGGCTTGTTGACCAATTACTATTATGTATGCTACAACCTCTTATTTATTTTGGGTGTAAAAACTAGCTGTATAATATTAATATTATGCATGCCATTTATTAACAAATATTAAGCATGGTAAAATGATTGACATCTATTTGTATGACTAGTATATAGTAATAAATGACTAACATGAGAGTCATATCTTTTTAGCATGGTATTGAATTGATGTTAAATTTAATTATTAGACTATGTTGTGATTATTTTGTGGTTATATTATATATTTTACTATGAGATGTTGTCTTAAACACATCACTAATGGAAATTAATAGGTATATGGGTATATTTATCATGAAATCCATTTATCTTTCATTTGGTATTAGATGGCACATTATCATGTACTAGAAAAGAGTATGTGTGTGTGAAAATGACTAATCCATGTGATCTAAAACTAAATCAAAATATTTGGCCAAAGTAATGTTTATAGCTGAAAACATTGTTATAATAGAGGAATAAATTTCTATTATCTATGTGATTTGCTACATGTTTTAGTGATTTTAGAAAATGTGTTCTGGTTGAATTCTTTATATCCATACTACTTTTATCTTGCCTTTCATGAAGGGTAGGGCTACTCCCCAATTGGGAGATGTGTGGGGGATTTCTGGTTTGTGGTTGTTGGTAAATCACCTCAATGATGCTCTCCCCCTCCATTCAGTTGATCAACCTTTAGATAATTTTCTCATGGTTATTTTGTTGATATTTGAGTTTGTTTTGATGTACATGTGTTCTAGAGAACATTGTACTTATTGTATATGATATTCAGTGATATAAATTGTAATGTTCTACAATCTGATATGATTTATTATTATGCCTGATTATTGTATATATTTTAATTTATTATGGATATTGTAATATTAGTGGTTGTACTTTTAATAAAATCTATAAATATGGTTATAATCTATATTTTTTGATGCTATGATAGGTTTCATACATTATGTTTTATTACTTAAATATTTGTACCTAAATAGATCACTTCATTGACACTAGGTTAATAATAACTGAGTAAATGTTACTATATGCATTTAGATAATAAAAAATAATCACGATTTTTAATTAATGGTGTGGATGATATGATTTAATGTAAAAAAATAAAATTGCATAACTTCGAGTTTAACCCAGTGGGGTCCTAACATTATGGTATCAAAGATAGGGGTTTAGATCTTGGACCCAATGAGTCCACTAATGAAATTTTTACTCTCTTAATTTCTAGAAAGGATAATGGTGTGATGAAGACTATCTAATGAGGGGCCTTCTAATGCTAACCCTCTAGTTGATCCCAATCATCTAGCATCTAAGCAAGTTATGAAGTTTGATCAGATTCTTGCTATTATGAATGAAACAAAGACATATAGTAGATTTGGAATGATAAGTTCATGGCCCATAAGAGAAAAAAAGAAAAAGAAGTACATGTATAACACTTTATTAAACATGAATCTCCTCAAGAGCAAAGGCATGAGGAAATAGACCGAGGTGCTAGAGCTCAAATAGCTACAGAACTATCATGCGATATGAAGAAGGTAAACCCACCTAAATTTGATGGCATAATTTTGGGTGATGGAGCATAATCCTAAATTATTGAAATTGAAAAGTATTTCAAGATTCAAAATCACTCTGACGTAACCAAGGTATTTTGAGGAGCTTATCAATTGGTTGGTGAAGTGATTACATGGTGGGCTAATAAGAAATTGAAATGATTCTTGACTCTATCGCCACTACATGGGATCAGTTTGTGACATTATCTAGAATATGGTGGCTACCCTAATTATATTTTGATTAGAAGCTAACAAATTTTTAGAATCTAAAGCAAGGGGGTCAATCAATTAATGAAAATTAGGAGAAATTCACAAAGTTATTGAAGTATGTTCCATAGTATCAAAAGGATGAGCTTTTTCAAATTAGGAAGTTCATCATGGGATTGAAACCCCAAATTGGGTATGAGTTGGATGTGAATGGACCATACAAAATGGATTAGGTGTTTGCAAAGGCTATAAAATAAGAATAGAAATTGAAATCTCTTTTTGTGGTCAAATAAAAGTTCAAAAAGAAGTTTGGAGGTCTTAATATAACCTTAAATAAAAATAATTGGAAACATAATGGGAATTCCAAGAACCAATTCAAGAATTAGAATGCAAAGTTAAATAGTGCATCAAGAAACAAGAAATTAGGAAGTAGATTCAAGGAAGGTTTCATAGGAATCAACCAATTTGAGAGGAAGGGAGCACCTGATGGATGTTTTAATTGTGGATGAGACCACTATGCTATGGAATGCCCTTAAGGAAAAGTAAATAGTAGGAATAAGAACTCCTCTACATCACAATAGGGATTATTCTAGCAAAGACTTCATGCAATTATTGACAATCATTAAGCTAAATTTAAGGCTTCTCCCATTAAACTAGTAGGTAATTTATTTGGCCAACCTATTTCCATTTTAATATATACAGTAGCTACTAAGTGTTTTATTTCTCTTAGAATGTTGAGTAAATTATCTAGGAAAGTTAGTTTTATGGTAAACACTTGGTTAGTTTATTATGGGAATGAATGAAAAATTAGGTTGAAAAGTGATTGATAGAAGCTAAAATCAAAGTACCAGAGTTCACTATGGTTTTTGATCTTTATAAAACACCCCTAGGATCATATGATGTGATATTAGGAGTGAATTAGCTCACTAAGAATAAATCTAAGGTCGACTGCTACCTTAAGAAGTTAGAATGATTAGATTATTTAGGGAACCAAATCTAGATTCAGGGAGAAAAAGAGTGTTGAATCTTAGGAAAATCTCAATTGTTCAACTAAGAAAGGCCCAATGAAAATGATGCCAATTATTGATAGTAAAGATGAATGAGATGAAATAATCCAAGGAAACTTCCATTAAAGATTAACACCTTCTATAAGAGTTTTAGGATGATTTTATTGAAGAGTTTTCATGTTTAGCTCCTAAAAGGGAGGTTGACTTCACCATCAACATCATTACAATATTGGAACCCCTGTCTAAAGATCCATACAAGATACAATAACTGAATTGGTTGAATTGAATGACCAACTTTAGGAGTTATTAGTCAAAGGTTTGATTCATCCAAGCATGTCATTGTGGGGTGCACCTATATATTTTTTGAATAATAAGGATGTGACCCTTCACTTGTGTATCAATTATTATAAATTTGTGCCTACTTTTTCCAAGATAGCTAACCCAATCACCTCTCTTCAGTGAAAATAATAGTGTTTTATGTGGTTAGATATATTTTAAAAAACCTTTGAGATCTTGAAGGAGAAGCTCACTTCAGAACCTATGTCAAGAATTATGGATCCAAATGGCCATTTCTCAATTACAATCAATACATCAATTGATGGTCCAAGAGTTTTTCTAATGCAAGATGGTGTAGTTTTGGATTTTGAGTCTAAGAAATTGAAGTTTTATGAGGTAAATTATGCCCCATGTGAATTAAAATTAGGTACAATAGTACATGATTTACAAGTTTAGGGGCATTACTTGTTGGGAAAACCATTTGATCTAAAGTCAAACAACTTGGGATTTGAGTACATTTTTACCCAACCTAATCTGAATACTTGTTAGAAGCAATGGTTAGATTTTTTTATCAGATTAGGATTTTGACATTAGATACATTAAGGGAAAAGAAAATATATTTGTAAACACCCTTAGTTGAAGAAGGTATATAAAAACATTGACTACTATAAGGAGCACCTCCTACGATTAGGTAATGAAATTCTCCCTAGGAGATGAATTTTATGAGAAAGTAAAAAGAGATTTATCAAAAAACTCTCAAGATCCTAGGTATAATGGATTCAATTTCAAAAATAATGGGATTTTGAGATTTAATGAGAGAATCCATTCCTAATAAGGAAACTTTGAGGAGTATAGTGCTAAGAGAACTACACAATACTCCATATTTAGGACATCTAGGTGTGACTAAGCTCTTAGCAGAGCTAAGACTACTATATTTTTGGGAAGGAATTAAGAAGGATGTAATAGATTTTATTTTTATATGCTTATAATGTCAGTGAGTTAAGGATGAACATGTGCATCTAGCTAGGTTGTTATACCGACATTCCATACCAAAATGAAAGTGGTAGGTTATTAGCATAGATTTCATCCAAGGATTACCTTTGTAAAGGAACCATCATGACATGATTTTGGTGGTTATTGATAAACTCACCAAAGTAGCACACTTCATACCTATAAATTTAAAAATTATGCACCTATGCTCACTAAGATGTTTGTTAAAAAGATGTATAGATTGCATGGGTTCTTGAAAAATATCATTTCTAAAAGAGATCCTATAATGACTTCAAGATTTTGGTTGACTCTTAATGTAATGTTGGGTACACATCTGAATTTTATCATAGTTTACCATCTAAAAATAGATGGGCAAATAAAAAGAATGAATCAGATTCTAGAATATATTTTAAGGATGTATTACATGGATAAATAATATAAATGGGAAGAATACTTATCATTGTTTGAGTTTGATTATAATAACGCATACCAATTAGCTTTGAAAATGACTCCATTTGAGGCATTATATGGTAAGAGGTGTAGAACACCAATCAATTGGGATAAATTGGAAGATAGAGTGTTATTTGGACTAGATATATTACTAAAATGGAAGAGGAGTAGGTTAAATTTATAAAGCAAACGTTGGTTGAAACCCATGACAAGCATAAAGTTATGTTATTTTGAAAAGAATAGCAAGGTAATTCATAATTAGGGATAAAGTTTTTACGTGGGTTAAAGCCCAAAAAAGTGCTACTAATTTTTGTTAAACCAACAAAGTTGTCACCAAGATATATGGGACCCTTTGAGGTTATATAAGTGGTAAACCCATAACATATAACATTTCTTTGCCACCATCTTTAGCACAAATGCATAATGCTTTCCATGTATCTTATCTTAAGAAGTATGTAGTTGATCCTTCTCATGTTTTGGATTGGAATGAATTATAAGTTCTGGATCCTAGGGTGGTCGAAGTAGAACCAATCAAAGTAATTGATACTTGTAAGCTTAGCTTATGAAAAAAAATAAGTATCATAATTCAAATTGCAGTAGGACAAATTTTTTAAGGATATTGATACATGGGAGGACTATGTGGAATATTCTAGATTGTTTCCACATTTATTTGAATAACTTTTAGTTGAACATTGATTTTATTTTTAGAACTTTTGTTTAAAATAAAGTCATTGTGACAATGGCCTATTTTAGGGGGAAGGATTTCACATTCCATTCCTTAAAATACTGCATTAGTGTTAATGTAAAAGTGAAACTTATGATTTGTTAGATCTGATTTCATATTAGTCATTTGGCATTACTGTTGTATAGAAATGACTACATTTATTATTCATGTTCAGTTATGGTTCCATGTTTTGCTCATGCTATGCTAGATACATTATGATGTTATTATGAAATATTGTATTGATTTTGGTCTAATTATCATGTTTTTATATGTAGTACAACAACTCATTTAACACACACACACACACACACACACACACACACACACACACACACACACACACACACGCACACACACACACACACATATTGATGTGTTTTTGTTGTAGCATGGACTAACTACTTTTTGGTTTGATTGAGGTGGTTGTAGGGCTGTTCCACACTCACAGAGTGGTACATAGGAAGAGTATCATCAAGGAGGAAGGCACAAATGATAGCATTAGGGGTAAAGAGAATGAAACTTAGAACTTGTACACATCACAATAGGATTGAATGAATGTTTACTTTTATTGCTAACTACATAGTTCATTGTGCATAATTTTATGATTTATTTAATGGTTATTATTACTTTTCATAGTTATCTTTGGTGATGTATGTGTATAGTATTTTTTTGATTTGGATGGACTGACATAAAACCATTACTTGACATTATGCTTTAATTTATGTATGGATTAACCTTGTTGGGTTATGTTACATTAAAATCATCTTTTAGATTAGCTATATTGACTGCAAAACTATTGTATGCATATTAGGAACAAGTAGTAGTTTTAAATGGTCTTTGGTGCTTGGATTATGCAAATGCATGGTCATGTTATGACTCACCCCTTGGGGGCCTAGAAAATTTATTAATGGGTAAACTACACCAATTTATGTTTTACTAAACTAAGTCATGGAAACCTTAGGTTGATGTTATTTCTCTAATAATTAAACCTAACCTATCTATAAGTCAATATAAAAGAATGATTGGGATTTTTGAAGACACTTTAGGGTTTTCATTCGATCATCATTGCATGTGTTGACTTGGTTATGAGAGTATATGGTAGTCATGCCTATAATTTAGGGCTTTTGAGCTATCTGTGTTGAAGAAAAACTAAACATAACTATAGTGTTATTAATGAGATTCATGGTAAATGGGAGTTTTGTTTGAACATGCAGAGGTGAGAAAAATGAATAAAAAAGAGAGAAAAGGAGAGATAAGCATCATACAAGGAGTAAAAAAAGATATCTAGAATAAAAATAAGGATTGGGAAGCAACAAAAGCAACAAACATTTGATTTGAATGAAGATATCCATTAACGTTACTAGGTAGGACTTGTATTGGATTTTAAATAGAAATGTTTAAAATTTTGTTATTTTCTTATGGATTTAGCTTAGTATTGATAGATAGAAATACAAGGTAGATAATCTTGGTCTTTGGTGGAGTAATTCTTTCAAATTGATGTGTTTATTGCTCAAAATTTAGATTTTCATCATTATTGACCTAGGGATGGAACTAAGTTCCATCCACAGGATAATAAATATGAAGTTATGCTTTATTGAGTTTTGGTTTTTTATAAAGCCCATCAAATATCAAATCTAACTTATTGTGTGACAATGGTATTTGGGAATAGCTCAAATTTGGCAATTTTATTTAAACTTAGCTCTACCATTTTAATAGAGTCTTTATTTGATAGTTTATGTGATAACAGTCATGCCAAGCCAACTCACTAATAAAAAAACCTAATATATACAACCATTGTTTAAGATTATGAGTATACATTGTTTGTTTATTTGTAATAGTGATAGTGGCTTGAATTATATAGCATTACCTATAGGTATCCATTCCCTATCTAATGAAAGGTATGATGTGAATTTTGAGGTTTTTATGAGTAACAAAATAACTATAGTTGTTTGTATTTAATCATTATTATCCTTATAGAGTTTGGACTAAGAGCTATGGTAATAATCAATTGAATTTTGATATTTAGTAGATATAAAACACATGTGTGTGTATATATATGTATATATAACATATATATATATACATGTATATATATATACATGTATACATATATATATATATATACATGTATATATATATACATGTATATATATATATACATATATATACATGTATATACATGTATATACATGTATATACATGTATATATATGTATATATATATATATACATGTATATATATATATACATGTATATATATATATATACATGTATATATATATATATACATGTATATATATATACATGTATATATATATACATGTATATATATATATATATACATGTATATATATATACATGTATATATATACATGTATATATATATACATGTATATATATATATACATGTATATATATATATATATACACACACACATGTACACACACACACACACACACACACACACACACACACACACACACACACACACACACACACACACACACACACACACAATTATTATGACATTGTGCAAACATATAAACTAAATTAAATGTTCACCTATTTAATTTAGTTTATATGTTTGCATAATGTCATAACAGAGGTACAAATTTCCATAGTCCATATGATTTGTTGCATGTATTAGGGGTTTTACAACACATGGGTTCTAGTTTAATTCTTGATATTTGTACTAATTTTATTTTCCCTTCCATGAAACTTAGTGATACTCCCTAATTGGGAGATGTGCAGGGGTTCTATGGTCCATGGTTGGAGCTAAAACACCTTGATGATGCTCTCTCCCTCCATTCAACTAATTAACCTTTAGAGAATCTTACTCATGGCTATTTTATTGATATTTGAGTTGGTTTTGATGCTCATATGTTCTATAGAACATTGTACTTATTGTATTTGATATTAAATGATGTAAATTATAATGCTGTATAATTTGATATGATTTATTATTATGACCAACTGATGTATATATTATACTTTATTTTAAATATTGTAATAATAGTGGTTGTACTTATAATAAAATCTATAAATATGGTTATAATCTATATTTTGTGATGTTGTGATATGGTTATTAATTAACTATTTATTACCTAATTGGATCACTTCATTGACCAATAGGTTGATAATAATTGAGTAAATGTTACTAGATGAATTTAGACAACAAACAATAATCATTATTTGTAATTAATGGTGTGGATGATATGAGTTAATATAAAAAAAATGCATAACTCCAAGTTAAACCCAGTGGGGTCCTAACATGAGTGACTTACAAGGTACATCCCTCATCTTAAAATGAGGACTTTATAAAGGGCTTGTCTTAGAGACATGAGCCTCCATGAGTTTAAAATCAAATTAGAGTACACATTTCAAATATTTCAAATCATTCAAATGTCATATTTTTTTATAATACATATCAAATATTTTCAAATTAATACATAGTAAAGGGTATATGTTGTGTATTTACATTCAATTTATAGACACTTGAGTAGAGATTCATAAAAACTTGAGTGTATATGAATGGGCATATGCACATTAATTTTCAAGAATATAATGATAGGGTTTCACATACATAAATTTTGAATACAAGTTCTAAAATTTAGCAAATAAATCAAGTGGCATGATAATGGTTCATGCACATATACATGATAGCATATTTATATTTTAATGGAAAATTAGTGGCATTCCACTTCACACTTATCTAAACCTGTGTATATGATGAGGAAAGAACATTTTTCATTCTTTTGTAATTAGACTTTGTTGTTTTCACATGGATCAAACTTGATCAAACTAGGGTGAAAAAATACACTTGAATCTATAAGCCATCTACAGTGGTTGATTCAATTTTTTAATGAACCTTTCCAGATCATTTCTCTCATTTTACTTACATAGTGTTTTATTTTAAGTTGAACCTAGCCACATGTTTTTCTCTATTTTTTTCATACATAATTATTTGGGTTAGTACATTAAGTAGTTTTCCCAAAATTAATGAGGTTTTGGGCATATTAGCTTCCCAACTTAATATCTTACATATTTACATAATTTTGGGGCATGATCACCCCAATTCTATGATGATTCAAGGATTAAAAATCATCTCCATCAAATTAGGAAGACAACATGGTTTAAATCAACATGCAAGTGCACTCTAATCCTTTCTCTTTGAATATTAATTTAAAATTTCACATATGGACATTGACTACTTCATTCTCATTATAGGGTTACATAGAGAAAAGCTATACATTTGCATCCATCTTTTAAAATTCAAAATATCTTGTACACACTCAGGTATATTTTATTATTTTAATATATCAATTTCATTACTATAATAAGAGGGGTTATTTTTAGATACTAAAATATTGTCTTCAATACTTGATAATGACAATCTTGACACACATTTACCATGCATGATTTGAATACCCAAACAAGGTCCTAATTTTCCATCCTCTCACACTTTCATTTTATCTCATGAGTCATCCCTTCCATTCAAATCTTATAAACTATAAGAACTTCACTATATATTTCAAACCTGCTAAATATATTTCACAAACATCTCTAGACTCTTAAAGTAATCCAACTATAAATGTGCTAGTTACAAACATTATTGTCAATTAATAATGACCCTCACTATTTGGAAACATCTCACTCCTAGCAATGGATAGTTTTAAAATTCAAACCCATCCTTAAGGTTGGCCCATAATCCTAGAGTTTCAATGGTGTGAGTAATTTTTCAAATGGATCCATATATAAAAAAATTAAGTTCTCATTAAAATTGATTTGGGACTAATCTATCACTTATTTATGATATATTTATACATTAATTCACATTGATAAAATCTACCTTAATCATCCCAATTTACATACCTATCACTAGGAGCAACCATACACATAGCAAAGGAAAAAAATTGCACAATCATACTAGGTGGGATAACTAGATGTGGCTTGATTTCCCTCCTTGGAGTATTGGATATGTAAGAAGTGGCCAATCATCAAAAGAGGTTAATTGGGGTCAGCTATCCCATTACACTTCCCTAATTTTCCTTTGTTCTTATCCCTCAAAATCACATCTAGGGTTTCAAGGTATAAGTTGGTTGGTTTATGGATCTACACATGCCATCAAGATTCAAGATTATAAATAAAAAACAATAAAATATAATCATAAGTGTATATTCACTATTATTCACTTCCATAGAGGTCGATATTGACTAATAGGTCAATATAGACTAATGATATCTAGATCCTACAAAACTAACCCATTGTAGATAATAGATCAGTTTGAGAAATGAAAAATCCACAAGCATGATTATCCTTGATTTTCACTTCCACAAGACATTCATAATCAAATAATCAAATATAAAATCTAAGTATCATGATCTCTTTATTACTTTATATATTTAATATATGCCTTTATCAAATCAAAAGAGTCAAATTTTAATCATTTAGATTTATATGTATGCTTGAATTCCATATCTATTAATCTGAATTCTATTTCAAAGTTCTATCTTAATTAGATTAGTATTACCCATTAATACAAATTAGGGAAGGATGTTCAAGATTACCATCCACTTGTATATGAAAGGTATATATCAAAAAATCCCTTCTTTTTTCATTTTTTATAATTATCGATACTTCTAATTATACCACTTAAAAAAATATTTAAAAAATTTTAGGGCTATTTTTAAATTTTACTTATAAGAAATTTGAACCCCTTGGAAGAACTAGAAAATTTTCAATTTTTATCATTACCCAAAACTTCTAAGATTTTTTTTTGATATGTGAATGTAAGTTAACTCTTAATAGGAACTAACTTAACAAGTGTTAATTGATAAATAACTAGTTAAGATATAATGATGTTTTTAGAATATATTGGGTGGTTTACCATACTAACTGTACTGCCGCACTTGACCCTATGGGATTTTAATTTGATGCAAAATTACAATAAAATCATGTGAAAATAACTCTAAAGACTAGGATAATAACATACTAAAATTAAACTAACTAAAGCACTATATGTTGAACCAATGTAAATCAATTAACCATAAAAAATAGAAAAAATTGTAGTACATCTCATTGTGGATTTTTTCCAATCAAGTAATGTGTCTTTTGAATGCTTCCACATTTTTCATAGAAGCTTATATTGACAATCAAAACTAAGATATTACATAAAAATCTGATTTCAATTACATTGTATTGGATCTCCATAATTTCCTCTGATTCTCTCATTTTGGAACATGATGGAGAATGAGTGAAAAGGTTTCTAAGTTTGCCTTTGCACATGAATTGAATTTGTTTAAAAATGTATATATTTATCAAGAAGCCCTTTTTATTGCATATTTATCCATGAGATCACATTTTGTCCAAATATTTTATCAAATAACCAATGTGGATTTTGTTCAAAAAATATATCTAAAGAAAATAATCAAATTTACACACCACATGTCCACTTATTCCAAAATAATTCAATAAAAAATATGGTTAAAATTTGTTTTGTTGAATTCTCTTCATGGATATATTATGGTTCATATATTTTTGACCATCTAAACTTCTTCAAGCAATAATGCTTAAAAATATTTAATAAAAATTAAAATGTAGAAGAAACAAACATATAGATTTACAAAAACTTATAGTATCATTCTTTAATCACCATATTTTTCTTTTTGAACATACCAATTTATTTTCATATTTTTTTCCTTTTGGTAAAAATCATTAGATTTCACTTATGCTATTTTTTATATTGCATCCTTAGTTTTCAGAAGCACCAAAGCATTTTTATGATCTTCAATAACCCAAAAATAAAGTTATAATTTTGAATAAATGTGATGCCTTCTATAAGAGTAGGCAAGATAATAAATTCATTGTTACTATTACATGAAAGGTGAAAATATGTAAAATGCATTTATGATATTGCTAACTATTCATGAAATTTGTAAATAATAAAAAAAGTTTCATTTCCATAAACTCAAATAGTCCACAAACTCCAAGAACATGGGAAGGTATAGATCCTCCTCTATTATAGAGTTTTTATGTGCTTAGAAAATTATATTAGTTTTTTAATAATAATCATGTTGTTAAAAATATAATTATAATTTAATAAGAGCTATTATGTGAAGAGAATGTATGTAAAGAAAAAACTTAATAAGTAAAATTAGTAATAATTAACTTTGAGGCTTATAAATATATATATTTTTTTGGTTGAATTATTGTACAATGATGTTGTGCCCAAAAAATATACTATTGTAAAAACCCTTTGTTAAATAATTCAACACTTACATTATTAAGATGGGTTTTATATTTCATTATGAGCTGTGGAAACATAGAGTAGAGTGAAATGAGAATTATAATCATTTACCTTGGAGTTTTTAACAAACCCTATTGCAGTTTGGTGAATTAAAGTAGTCTTATAGAGTCATTAAAGATGTTGATGGCTAATTCTTCCCTTATATATAGATAATTGGCCTTTCCCATTCCAATATCTAATACTTTTTTTCATAACATAATTTGAGAAGGAAATCATATGGTAAATTTTTCCTTCTACTTATGAACTATGAGAACACATACATTTATGGTTAGATTTATTGTTGGCCCTAAGATTCTTTTTGCCTCTAAAGGCACTCATGGGGTTGAGTGTTCTTAAGAGGAAAATAGGAGATAATGCATGGGATAAAATATCCCCTCATTAATTTTAGGATTGATTCTAGTTTAATTTAAGGACCGAGCAAGTTAACCTTTTATACTCAAAGATTTATGCCTATTACCATTAGGGGTTCAAGATATGTGAAATCACACTTTGGATTAGTTATTAGTTGGAGTAGCTAAAACTCATAATTTACTATTGAATCACACCTTACACATTTTTAAATCAGGGTATAAATTTTAGATTCTAAAATAAACATCAAAAGGAGGGTAAGGTAAGTCAGGAAAGAGTGTTTCCATCCTTAAAAGTGCTAATGCCTCAAGAACTAAGCTAAGTGACCTAAAACAATTATAGCACTATGTGTTGAGTTCACTGAGGGTTATGACTCAAGTTTACACAAAATTAGGAGTCTAAGTAAATATGTGTATACAAAGGGAAATGTAACTAATATATATCAATCCTAACTCAAATAAGATAAATCCTGCTTACACTTCTGATTGTTGATACATTAGATATTCAAGGTTGTGACCAAGATGGATCCACTAGACCTAACCAAGGGATATATTACCATAATAGAATAACTAGATATGGTTATAAATCCTATAGTCAATCAACACCATGCAATGACCCTATATAGGTCCTATGTTTTCATATTCACAAAGTAAATGACAAGTAAAATATAATCTAGTTCTCACCAAAGATTGTGGCGTAAAGTGGGGTAATTAACATTAAAAGTAGACATGCATAGAAGATATATTGCACATCAATGTATATGAAATCCTAACTCATGGAAGAGAAGTACAAATGTTAATCTATAAACTCTCATAAAGGAAGAACAAATTTAGGAATACTTACCTTTGAATATGAACCCATCGAGCCTCAGTCTCTCCCTTGGCCAAGGTGATTTGCAAGAGGTTATTATGATATGTAAAGATAATAAGGACAAGTCAACTCTAGATTACATAACTTATTTATGTATCCAAAAGACTTATCCACAATACAAGATTCATATCTCCAAAGAAAGTATTGAAACCCTAAGCAATGTTCCTCAAGTAGAATGGTGGATAAGAACATGTGAAATATAATATTCTTATTCTTATCTTCCTCATAAATGATGGAAATGAATGTGTATATATAGTTTAATCTAACCTTAAACCTTTCTATAAATTTATCTAATAAGTTCATCCCAATTGAATCTATATCATTATTGATAAATATAAATTAGGTTTTGATTTAGGTCATCTAGGGGCCAACCTAGAACCTTAACATGTTTTATCAATTTGAATACAGGGTTGATAGTGTAACACAAACAATGAAGAAAGGGTTTTAGGCATAGGAAGGGAATAATGAAGGTGGCAAAATCTTGGAGTGTGCAAGAGAGGATAAAGGCTTATGGAATTGTCTAGGATATAGTTGTGTAGATATCAAATGGTGGTATATGGGACAACAATCCTATGAAATACCAATGGTATACCCACCCCTTTACCAGTGCACCCTTTAAGGCATTCACTTAGAGAGATTGAGACTCAATGGGTTCTTATAAGAGAGAAAACACTAGTAATTGATAACATTTTAAAATATTATGTTTTTACATATGCCCCAATCTATGCTCATCACATGCCACATAGGTGTAACAGGGGATGGTGCTTCAAGAAAAGAACATAGAAACACAACGTTGAAGATGAATAAATTATAATAAGAAGAAAATAAGATAAATGAAAGGATATAATTGAAAAGCACAGACCTTTACTTATGTTAGTGTTGTAGATAAAGAATAAGAGGCAATATATGTGAAGGTGTCTAATGTAGGAACATCAGGAAAACCTATAAAAATTAGCAAAAAATGACCTTTTTGTAAAAGATACATGTAATATATGAAAATATTCTCTATAATGTCAGGATTTCATAACATCTTATAGTTCTAAAAAAGATATAGTAGAAATCAAGATGTGATCAAAAAATAGAATTAGGTGGTAAATATTTGGCAAGTAAATAATTTTGAATACTAAATATAAATAAGGTGAAAAATAATCCATTTGTCATTTTTATTATTCTAATAAAATAGAGCTCTAAGAGACCTAGTTTGAGACTAGAAAGCCATCATGGCGAGGAGATGACAACTGAGATGAGGAGGATTTGTCATGGTCACAGTAAGTGCAGCATAGGTAAGAAAACAAGAATTTCAATTTTTTCGAGTATTTTTATTTGAAATTGAGATAAATAAAAAAAGTGATTGGTAGATAAAATATAGGCACCAAAAATGACCCTAGTATAGGAATTTTCTAGGTAGACTAGGATACCGAGTAGAAATAAGTCAGACCAATAAATGCCTAAGGCATTTATGGCAAATGGTCAAAAAGTCATCATAGTGAAATAACATAGTAGTGGGCTGACATAGTATTGCTAAAGGGGATTAATTATATAGGAGTAGGCCAATGTAGTATGAAAAGAAAAGAGGTTCAACTACGTACCATGGATATAATGTAATTAGTATAAAATGGTTGATATAGTTTATAAAATAGGGTCAATTATGTATATAGGGCCGATGTAGTATGCTAGAACTAGAGGAGGGTCAATTTAGTATCAAACAAGTCAATTTAGTTGGAAAATATAAGGGTTGATTTAGTATTAAATGGGTTGATGTTATATAACAGGATGGTTATAGGTTTGATTTAGTATCATATGGGCTGATTATGTAGGAAAATAAAAAAACATCAGAAACTAAACCAAAACATCTGATTAAGTAGTAAATTTATGAATATTTAAGAATGTATTTTAAATATTTATGACATGAAGATTTGATACATCCTTTATTGTTTGATATTTTATAAATAAACTAGAGATATTGACACTTGGAAGATGCATCATGGTTATCAAATTTACTAGATCATTTGAGTGATGTAGATAAAGCTCAACTAGTTACCTTCAGCTTTAACAACATCATGGAAATGAGATGGATCCCATTGAGTGTCAATCTCATTATCATGTTCTTATGAGCATGGTAATGGTTGACCAACACTTTTTTATGGGAGGTAGAGGGGGACACCATTGAGGTGGGGATCACTCTAGAGGATGCCTATGTGTTGTTTGGAATTCATATAGGTGGGATACTAGTGATTACTAATACACCAAAGGATTTGGATGAGAGATGAGAATTAGCCTGATGGGCTACATGATCAAATAAGATTCACCCTAGGTTAATGGTGAGCTTATTTGACATTTATATTATATCCATTCTAAACATATTTAAGGTAGTGATAGGACTTTTGATTGCATGAGTGATGTGGCACAAGTTGGATGGTAAGGTATTGTTGTATGCGATAGCCTTGTGCCAATCTATATTAGATTAGGGAACACTCTATGATTTCAAGGCTATTATATAGGTCTAGATCATGCATGATATGTATGGGATGTTGTATAAAGGGAAAAATACCATGGGGCCTATGGTTTTCTTGAGTGCATGGATATATGAGAGGTTTCTCATGTAGCAACTAGTTGGGTTGTCCTATGTGGTCAATGATAGGTTGCCTCAGGTCTTAAGGTGGAGATAGGACTATGTAGTGAAAGTCATGCCCCACATGCTATATTTATAGATGATCACATGAGGGGAGATCATGTGGCATCCCTATACACACATAGTTACTATATGTCCTAGTTAGGTGACCATTGTGACAGGGTTAACATGGGTAGAGATCATGGGCACTACATGTCATGGGTAAAGCCACATCTAGTGGCATGCTTACAAAGATAGTTTAGAATCCCCCATATAACAGCCTATTTTGTAGTGCTTACTTATTGGGCACAACATTCTAGAGATATAAGAGGGAGGGGAAGTAGAGGGGTACCTATGAAGATACCAGTGATTAAGCCTCAATGTGCTAGACCATGGACTAGTCAAGCATGATAGCAGGCAACAATGAATCCATTAGGAGGAAAGGCTATGGATGTGGATTTAGGGGCACA
This sequence comes from Torreya grandis, assembly GCA_037957365.1. Lineage (NCBI taxonomy): Eukaryota > Viridiplantae > Streptophyta > Pinopsida > Cupressales > Taxaceae > Torreya > Torreya grandis. The sequence continues at coordinate 102,483 of JARHVA010006698.1, read as the reverse complement.
ATAGGCACTAAATCAAAGTTAGTAGTGACCAATGCATCCTCATTAGAGATAGAAGCACCATCAACATGAGGAGATGTAGGTATGAGCTGATACAAAAGGGGACCCAATAGCCACTTTAGGACATAATTGGTCTATAGAGGTACCCTTGAGGAGAGGATTTTGGCATGATTGGGTGGTGACGCTTGGGTTTTTACTAGTGTTTAGGATACCTAAAAAAGAGGTATTCAATGTGTGAGTGGATGGAGAGATTATGAGCAGTGACACCATAACTAGTGAGAAAATTTTTAAGTTTATGTTTTTGATATAAGATACCATTTGCATTGTGATTATGGGAGATAAATGATTTTGAAATATATATGTGATCTGATGCCTATTTGGTTTTGGTTTTGTAGATCTTACGATGGAGGATATTATATGGGGATCCTTAATTATGGCTATGCACCATGACATTTTTGATGGGATGTTGGTACCATATGATCCCACCACATTAGATGATCCTATGGTTTTATCTTCCCTAGCCTAGGTGGGTTAGTTTAGACTAGTGGGAGAGGCTGTGAGGGAATTTTAGGCATGTGGTGATGGGATACAACCACTATTAGGGGTTAGATAGGGAGAAGCATAGGCCTAACAACACCTAACATAGGAGAGTGTGACACACATGGTGACCACTATCTAGCTCATTGCATTTGTCTACATGATTAATATCATTGTTAATGTCAAGCATAGAAGGTACAGGTCATTGATGTCAAATACATAAGAAGCCTAGTCATGACATAAATAGGTATGTTCATGGTGAAATGAATGAACACATGCATGTGAAGGTTGTATGGAATTATTTGAGAATGTGAATAAGGTATATAATCATTCATGAGAGTTTCAAGCTGAGCTTATAGGGGTAGAACCTTCAGTCTAAGTTTACACCCAGATTAATCGAACCCTATCTAGCCTAATGAGGTATGAAGATCATATTTCAAGGAAAGTATACATTTGTGAGAATTAAAATGAATAATATAAGTTTTTTCACATATGATCATAAATTTTTAGGTCAATATTTTAAGTAAAAGTGCATGGAACACTATTTTAGACCTTCTTAAGCTCATAGAATGAGGTCTCAAACCTGAGAAGCATTTTTAGATACTCATTTGCATGTGTAACCTATACATGGAAGTATGATATATTATTGATATATGGGTGAGGGTCATATATAATATCTCCAAGCATTATTTTTGGATTCAAGTTCTAGTCCTTTATGAACAATCATTAACACCAAAACCTATGGTAAACCTCTTTAAAACCCTAATAAGGACCTACTATGAAATATTTTGTTCAAAATAGCTCAATATGGATTCAAATATATAAATAATATATTTGATCATGTATTAAACTCTCCTAGGTACCTCTAGGTGGTGGTGGTTAGTTAGATTAAAGAGAAAATGCATAGATATAGGCTTATTTATAAATAAATTATTATAGCTCTCAAAAGTTGAATTGGTTAAGAAAACAAAATAGATGGTTGAATAAGATAGAGAATAATTTTACATGTAAATTATTACTTATTGATAATTTCTAGCCTTCAAGTGTTCTATTTTGGTCATACAAGTAAGCCAGTCAAAAATAGACCTATTGGTGTCAATAGTGTAAAACCTAGGTAGAGATGGCAAGATAGATTTGAAGGTATGTGTATGATATATTGATGCAATAAAGTGCATTAAAAAATTATTTATGAATTTTAATTCATGATAATACTTTTAATAACCTTTGTATTTCAATGTATATGGTGAAAATGTTGATCATAAAATGGCCTATGTGGTTTAGATAGGACTATGAGACATAAGGTTAAGAAATTGGTCTGTAAGACCAATATTTGCTATTAGACCATATGAATATTCTATCTAAAAATGTTATAGAGATATCACAAAACAATTTATATTTGGATCAATTTTGGTAATAAACTAAGTAATTACCTATTCTCCAACCAACTTGGTAGGTTTTATTTTTAAATCATATTACTTAACTTCATCATCTATATGCGTATGTGCTCACCTAGTTCATTCTACCCCAACATTGGCTTGATTGTTGGGGTAGGATGATTACATGCACCTTATTTTTTAGGATATAGTGCTTGAAATTATTCATATATTTTAATAGTGCATAAGCATGTTTGTCAATGATGGAATATCTTAGTTTTGTATCTTTAATATTGGTGCTCATAAAAGTAAATGTGTATTATTCTCCATCCAATATTTTTGTGAGGTAGGCAATGATGGTGTGCTCAAAATCAAAAGGGTAAATTATAAATCATGCATGTGGTCTGGGCTAATTAGAATTTCATGATATCATATTTTTTGTCTTATAAAGCCTTCTTCAATTTAGCATGCCATTTCACTTTCACATCTTATTTTAACATAGCATTTAGAGGCTTTACAATTTCAAAAAATCTAGAAATGAATTTGTGAACAAAGTTAATTTTCCAAAAGAAGGATTTTAATTCTTTCTTGGTATTAGTCATAAGTAATTTATAAATTACATTATCTCTTTCTAGATCAATAGTAATACCTTCATGTGTGATGATATAATTTAGAAGCTTACCTTCGATGATACCAAACATGCTCTTCTTTAGGTTTTGATAAATACCATACTTCCTGCATCTTTCAAACACCTTTTGTAAGTGGCATATGTGATATGAACTATATTTTCAAAACATAGTCAAACCATTCATACAAATTATTAGTCACTTGATAATTAAACTTGTTGGGTATTTTCATTGATGTAAAAGGTGCATCTTGTGAAGGATGATGTCAAAGATGATTAAGGACTGTTGGCAGTATATGTTGTGATAAGGTGCATGGAAGAGTGTTGTCATGAGATTAATATAAAGAAAAGAATTGAAGGAAACTAATTTCATTTGTCTACATGATTGATATCATTGTTAATGTCAAGCATAGAAGGTATAGGTCATTGATGTCAAGTACATAAGGAACCTAGTCATGACATGAATAGGTATTTTCATGGTGAAATGAATGAACACATGCATGTGAAGGTTGTATGGAATTGTTATAGAATGTGAATAAGGTATATAATAATTCATGAGAGTTTTAAGGTGAGCTTATAGGGGTAGAACCTTCAGTCTAAGTTTGCACCCAGATCAATCTAACGCTACCTAGCCTAATGAGGTATGAAGATCATATTTCAAGGAAAGTATGAATTTGTAAGAATGAAAATGAATAATATAAGTTTTTTCACATATGATCATAAATTTTTAGGTCAATATTTGAAGTAAAAGTGCATGAAACACTATTTTAGGCCTTCTTAAGATCATAGAATGAGGTCTCAAACCTGAGAAGCATTTTTAGACACTCATTTGCATGTGTAACCTATACATGGGAGTATGATATATTAAGGATAGATGGGTGAGGGTCATATATAATATCTCCAATCATTATTTTTGGATTCAAGTTCTAGTCCTTTATGAACAATCATTAACACCAAAACCTATGGTAAACCTCTTTAAAACCCTAATAAGGACCTATTATGAAATATTTTGTTAAAAATAGCTCAAAATGGATTCAAATGTATAAATAATATATTGGATCATATTAAACACTCCTAGGTACCTCTAGGTGGTGGTGGTTAGTTAGATTAAAGAGAAAATACATAGATATAGGCTTATTTATAAAGAAATTATTATAGCTCTCAAAAGTTGAATTGGTTAACAAAACAAAATAGATGGTTTAAGAAGATAGAGAATAATTTTACATGTAAATTATTATTTATTGATATTTTCTAGCCTTCATGTTTTTTAGTTAGGTCATACAAGTAAGCCAGTCACAAATAGACTTGTTGGTGTGAATAGTGTAAAACCTAGGTAGAGATGGAAAGATAGATTTGAAGGTAGGTGTATGATATATTGATGCAATAAAGTGCATTAATAAAATATTTATGAATTTTAGTTATGGATAATACTTTTAATATCCTTTGTATTTCAATGTATATGGTCAAAATTTTGATCATAAAATGGCCTATGTGGTTTAGATAGGACTATGAGACATAAGGTTAAGAAATTGGTCTGTAAGACCAATATTTACTATTAGAGCATATGAATATTCTATCTAAAAATGTTATAGAGATATCACAGAACAATTTATATTTGGATCAATTTTGGTAATTAACTAAGTAATTACCTATTCTCTAACCAACTTGGCAGGTTTTATTTTTAAATCATATTACTTAACTTTATCATTTATATGCCTATGTGCTCACCTAGTTCATTCTACCCCAACATTTGCTTGATGGTTGGGTTAGGATGATTACATGCACCTTATTTTTTAGGATATAGTGCTTGAAATTATTCATATATTTTAATAGTGCATAAGCATGTCTATCATTGATGGAATATCTTAGTTTTGTATCTTTAATATTGGTGCTCATAAAAGTAACTGTGTGTTATTCTCCATCCAATATTTTTGTGAGGTAGGCAATGATGGTGTGCTCAAAATCAAAAGGGTAAGTTATAAATCATGCATGTGGTCTAGGCTAATTAGCATTACATGATATCATATTTTATGTCTTATAAATCCTTCTTCAATTTAGCATGCCATTTCACTTTCACATCTTATTTTAACATAGCATTTAGAGGCTTTACAATTTCAAAAAATCTAGAAATGAATTTGTGAACAAAGTTAATTTTCCAAAAGAAGGATTTTAATTCTTTCTTGGTATTAGTCATAAGTAATTTATAAATTACATTATCTCTTTCTAGATCAATAGTAATACCTTCATGTGTGATGATATAATTTAGAAGCTTACCTTCGATGATACCAAACATGCTCTTCTTTAGGTGTTGATAAATACCATACTTCCTACATCTTTCAAACACCTTTTGTAAGTGGCATATGTGATATGAACTATATTTTCAAAGCATATTCAAATCATTCATACAAATTATTTATCACTTGATAATTAACCTTGTTGAGTATTTTCATTGATGTCAAAGGTGCATCTTGTGAAGGAAGATGTCAAAGGTGATTAAGGACTATTGGCAGTATATGTTGTGACAAGGTGCATGGAAGAGTGTTGTCATGAGATTAATATAAATCAAAAAATTGAAGGAAACTAATTTCATTTGTCTACATGATTGATATCATTGTTAATGTCAAGCATAGAAGGTACAAGTCATTGATGTCAAGTACATAAGGAGCCTAGTCATGACATGAATAGGTATGTTCATGGTGAAATGAATGAACACATGCATGTGAAGGTTGTATGGAATTATTTGAGAATTTTAATAAGGTATATAATCATTCATGAGAGTTTCAAGGTGAGCTTATAGGGGTAGAACCTTCAGTCTAAGTTTGCACCTAGATCAATCAAAGCCTATCTAGCCTAATGAGGTATGAATATCATATTTCAAGAAAAGTATGCATTTGTGAGAATGAAAATGAATAATATAAGTTTTTTCACATATGATCATAAATTTTTTTGTCAATATTTGAAGTAAAAGTGCATGAAACACTATTTTAGGCCTTCTTAAGCTCATAAAATGAGGTCTCAAACCTGAGAAGCATTTTTAGACACTCATTTGCATGTGTAACCTATAAATGGGAGTATGATATATTAAGTATAGATGGGTGAGGCTCATATATAATATCTCCAAGCATTATTTTTGGATTTAAGTTCTAGTCATTTATGAACAATCATTAACACCAAAACCTATGGTAAACCCCTTCAAAACCCTAATAAGGACCTACTATGAAATATTTTGTTAAAAATAGCTCAAGATGGATTCAAATGTATAAATAATATATTGGATCATGTATTAAACTCTCCTAGGTACATCTAGGTGGTGGTGGTTAGTTAGGTTAAAGAGAAAATGCATAGATATAGGCTTATTTATAAAGAAATTATTATAGCTCTCAAAAGTTGAATTGGTTAAGAAAACAAAATGGATGGTTGAAGAAGATAGAGAATCATTTTACATGTAAATTATTATTTATTGATATTTTATAGCCTTCAAGTGTTATATTTTGGTCATACAAGTAAGCCAGTCACAAATAGACCTATTGGTGTGAATAGTGTAAAACCTAGGTAGAGATGGAAAGATAGATTTGAAGGTATGTGTATGATATATTGATGCAATAAAGTGCATTAATAAATTATTTATGAATTTTAATTCATGATAATACTTTTAATAACCTTTGTATTTCAATGTATATGGTGAAAATGCTGATCATAAAATGGCCTATGTGGTTTAGATAGGACTATGAGACATAAGGTTAAGAAATTGGTCTGTAAGACCAATATTTGCTATTAGAGCATATGAATATTCTATCTAAAAATGTTATAGAGATGTCACAGAATAATTTATATTTTGATCAATTTTGGTAATTAACTAAGTAATTACCTATTCTATAACCTACTTGGTAGGTTTTATTTTTAAATCATATTACTTAACTTCATCATCTATATGCCTATGTGCTCACCTAGTTCATTTTACCCCAACATTTGCTTGATGGTTGGGTTAGGATGATTACATGCACCTTATTTTATAGGATATAGTGCTTGAAATTATTCATATATTTTAATAGTGCATAATCATGTTTGTCAATGATGGAATATCTTAGTTTTGTATCTTTAATATTGGTGCTCATAAAAGTAACTGTGTGTTATTCTCCATCCAATTTTTTTGTGAGGTAGGCAATGATGGTGTGCTCAAAATCAAAAGGTTAAATTATACATCATGCATGTGGTCTAGGATAATTAGCATTACATGCTATCATATTTTATGTCTTATAAAGCCTTCTTCAATTTAGCATGCCATTTCACTTTTACATCTTATTTTAACATAGCATTTAGAGGCTTTACAATTTCAAAAAATCTAGAAATGAATTTGTGAACAAAGTTAATTTTCCAAAAGAATGATTTTAATTATTTCTTGGTATTAGTCATAAGTAATTTATAAATTACATTATCTCTTTCTAGATCAATAGTAATACCTTCATGTGTGATGATATAATTTAGAAGCTTACCTTCGATGATACCAAACACACTCTTCTTTAGGTTTTGATAAATACCATACTTCCTTCATCTTTCAAACACCTTTTGTAAGTGGCATATGTGATATGAACTATATTTTCAAAACATAGTCAAATCATTCATACAAATTATTATTCACTTGATAATTAAACTTGTTGGCTATTTTCATTGATGTCAAAGGTGCATCTTGTGAAGGATGATGTCAAAGGTGATTAAGGACTGTTGGAAGTATATGTTGTGACAAGGTGCATGGAAGAGTGTTGTCATGAGATTAATATAAAAAAAATAATTGAAGGAAACTAATTTCATTTGTCTACATGATTGATATCATTGTTAATGTCAAGCATAGAAGTTACAGGTCATTGATGTCAAGTACATAAGGAGCCTAGTCATGACATGAATAGGTATGTTCATGGTGAAATGATTGAACACATGCATGTGAAGGTTGTATGGAATTGTTTGATAATGTGAATAAGGTATATAATCATTCATGAGAGTTTCAAGGTGAGCTTATAGGGGTAGAACCTTCAGTCTAAGTTTGCACCCAGATCAATCAAACCCTATCTAGCCTAATGAGGTATGAAGATCATATTTCAAGGAAGTATGCATTTGTGAGAATGAAAATGAATAATATAAGTTTTTACACATATGATCATAAATTTTTAGGTCAATATTTGAAGTAAAAGTGCATGAAACATTATTTTAGGCCTTCTTAAGCTCATAGAATGAGGTCTCAAACCTGAGAAGCATTTTTAGACACTCATTTGCATGTGTAACCTATACATGGGAGTATGATATATTAAGGATAGATGGGTGAGGTTCATATTTAATATCTACAAACTTTATTTTTGGATTTAATTTCTATTCCTTTATGAACAATCATTAACACCAAAACCTATGGTAAACCTCTTTAAAACCCTAATAAGGACCTACTATGAAATATTGTGTTCAAAATAGCTAAAGATGGATTCAAATGTATAAATAATATATTGGATCATGTATTAAACTCTCCTAGGTACCTCTAGTTGGTGGTGGTTAGTTAGATTAAAGAGAAAATACATAGATATAGGCTTATTTATAAAGAAATTATTATAGCTCTCAATAGTTGAATTGGTTAAGAAAACAAAATAGATGGTTGAAGAAGATAGAGAATAATTTTACATGTAAATTATTATTTATTGATATTTTATAGCCTTCAAGTGTTCTATTTTGGTCATACAAGTAAGCCAGTCATAAATAGACCTATTGGTGTGAATAGTGTAAAACCTAGGTAGAGATGGAAAGATAGATTTGAAAGTATGTGTATAATATATTGATGCAATAAAGTGCATTAATAAATTATTTACTTTTAATAACATTTTTATTTCAATGTATATGGTGAAAATGTTGATCATAAAATGGCCTATGTGGTTTAGATAGGACTATGAGACATAAGGTTAAGAAATTGGTCTGTAAGACCAATATTTGCTATTAGAGCATATGAATATTCTATCTAAAAATGTTATAGAGATATCACAGAACAATTTATATTTGGATCAATTTTGGTAATTAACTAAGTAATTACCTATTCTCTAACCAACTTGGTAGGTTTTATTTTTGAATCATATTACTTAACTTCATATATATGCCTATGTGCTCACCTAGTTCATTCTACCCCAACATTTGCTTGATGGTTGGGTTAGGATGATTACACGCACCTTATTTTATAGGATATAGTGCTTGAAATTATTCATATATTTTAATAGTGCATAATCATGTTTGTCAATGATGGAATATCTTAGTTTTGTATCTTTAATATTGGTGCTCATAAAAGTAACTGTGTGTTATTCTCCGTCCAATAATATTGTGAGGTAGGGAATGATGGTGTGCTCAAAATCAAAAGGGTAAATTATAAATCTTGCATGTGGTCTAGGATAATTAGCATTACATGATATCATATTTTATGTCTTATAAAGCCTTCTTCAATTTAGCATGCCATTTCACTTTTACATCTTATTTTAACATAGCATTTAGACACTTTACAATTTCAAAAAATCTAGAAATGAATTGGTGAACAAAGTTAATTTTCCAAAAGAAGGATTTTAATTCTTTCTTGGTGTTATTCAAGTTTATAATATAATTTGAGTCCTTGAAGGCAAAATTAGATCAGGCAACAATCAAATTGAAGACACATCATAATTTTGAAAAGAGCACTAATGTCCTTTATGATATTTTGAATAGTCATAGGTCTCTATATGACAAGATAGATATTGGATTTAAATAAGACCAAAAATAAAATAAGGAGAGTCAAATCTCAAAGGATAATGGACCATCAAGAAGTTATTATATTGACAGAGTAAAGATTTATGTATAAAATCTCAAATCTGAGACTCAAATTGATCATGAACAAGTCAAGAAAAATGTGACTCTTTCAAGAGACAACAAATACATAGGTACATAATTAAACATTAGACATATAAGGTATGTGAATTCTTTCAATGGATATTATTTCTCATGTAATCAATATGTATATATAGTTTTGGATTGTAGACATCATGCCAGAATTAATTCCTTATAGATGAATAGAATGAATGCTCATTTCAACAATAAAGGTAGAATTTTGGGCTATATTTATGATTAGAGAATAAATATTTCAAGGGATTTCAAGATGATCCATATGAGGAAGATCAGTTAAGACAAAAGGTTAAATAATCATACCACTGAGAAGTGGATCAAGAAGTTAGATCCCATGCATAAGCCAAAGGAGTAAAAGAATAAAGGAGAAGAATATATGTTAGTTTAGATTGACTTTCACATCTAAGATGAAGGCATGAATTGGTATATAGATAGTGGTTTCTCAAGTCACATTACAAGGGATAAGATCATGTTCATTTCATTGAAGAAAAATGTTGCAGGAATAGTGAGATTTGGAGATAACACAACTATCAATATTGTTAGTAAGGGTATCTTTAGTTTGGATAATGGGAAGACCAAGATAGAGAATATATTTTATGTATAAGGCTTGAAATATAAATTTATTAGTGTAATTTAAATGTGTGACCAATGACACAGACTAACCTTTCATGACAAAGGGTGCCATATAAGGAGAGTCAAATCAGGAAGGCTAATTGGCAATACTAAGAGGATTGAAAACAATATGTATGTTTTGAATGAGATCAAGAAGGAGAGATGATTTATGAGTAATATGGATGAATTTTGGCTATGAAACAAAAGTTTGGGTCATCTAAACTTTAATAATCTAATCAAAATAAGCTCTAATAAGTCTATGAAGAATATACCTAAAATCACCAAACAACCTACAAAACACTTTACAAGGCATGTCAACATGGTAAGCAGATTAGAAGGAGGTTCAAGTCTAAGGAGTATTATACTACAAGACCTTTATAGTTAATACATACTAATATATATGTACCTACAAGAAACCAAAGTATTCAAGGAGATATCTATTTGATGTTACTCATAGATGACTACACAAGAATGACTTGGGTAGCATTCTTGAAAGAAAAGTCATAAGCTCTTGATAAGTTCAAGGCATTCAAAGCTCTAGTTGAGAATGAAAAGATTAAATGTCTAATATCTGATAGAGGAGAATATTTTTGGTCCAATGAATTTGATAACTTATGTGAGGTCCATAGGATAAGGAGATAATTCTCAATAGCTAGGACACTTCATTATAATGGGGTAGTGGAAAGAAAGAATAGCATAGTTTAAGAAATGGCAAGGACTAAATGAATCAAGATTATCTAATGGATACTAGAGAGAGGTAGTGAACACTATAGTTTACATTTTGAATAGAGTATATATAAGGATTAATGGTTATAAAACCCCTTATGAATTGTGGAAAGTCAGACCTATTAATGTGAAACACTTTAGAGTGTTTATAAGCAAATGTTTCATCAAAAGAGATGAGGAATACTTAGGTAAGTTTGATTCTAGGTCTGATGAAGGAATATTCTTGGGATAATCATCAATAAGCCCATCCCATAGATGTTATAATAAGAGGTTGTAGAAGATAGTGGAAAGCACCAATGTGAATATTGATGAGATAAGTTCTAAGAAGTCACACTCTTAGTTAGAGGATGCATCAGAGAATTTGGACTTCAGGAATGAAGAAGAAACAATAGAGATAGATGAGGAAGAATAAGAAGATGAGGAAAGACAAGATTCAAAAGGTCATTCAAGATAGATTCAAAGAGACCATCATGAATCACAAATAATTGGAAATAAGGATGTAGGTATGCAAACAAGGAGAAACCTGGTGAGTAACCTAAATCAAGAGAATGTTTCTCTATTTTCTAATATTGAACCTAATAACCTTATAAAATCAAGAAACGATAAGTTTTGGATAGGTGTTATGATGAGGAGTTAGACCAAATAGAAAATAATGAGACTTCAGAACTAGTTCCTAGGCCTAAAGATAAGAATGTCTTTGGCACAAAATGGGTGTTTAGGAACAAGTTGGATGATGATGGAGAAGTCACTAGGAACAAGGCTAGATTGGTATACAAGGGTTATGCTTAGGTAGAATGGGTAGATTTTGAGGAGACCTTTGCTCTGGTAGCAAGATTGGAGGCTATTGTTGGGGATCAACCAACAATTTGATTACACTTATGAAAGCAATAAATGCGAAATTAAATCAAAATGATAAGTAACTAGAATGATAAATAGCAAAGAACAAGAGATACAAGAAACCACCCTAAAATCTTGTATTAAACTCTTTACAGAAGGAATACAATTGAAGAAACTTCTTTTCTTCCACACCTCTCTCAGATGTACAGGTCTCTCTCTAGATCTCTTTCCCTCAAGAGCTCTCTCTCTCAAGTACAATCAACTCCAACACCTTGGATTGATTCACATATATAATTCTGTACTGTTCTTTCAACATACCATTACAATAAGTTAAGAAGATCTAATCCTACATATAGAATTAGGAAACATGAGCATGCATTTACAACCAATAGTTATGCCTCTTAAACAAGGGCTCTAAAATAGTTTTACTAATAATAGAGATGTAGACTTAAGACTATGACTTAATATATCATGCAAACACTCGATTCTATCCATGGAAATAGCTCTCTAGATGCACAGGTAACCGACACCAGTTCCTGCCTGCTTGCCTGTGACCAACGTCAGCTGATTCTTGTAGATGCCAGCATCTTTTAAACTGCTCCTGACCGACGTCAATCGCTCCTGAACTGCTCCTGACCGACGTCAATCACTCCTGACTGACGCCAGTGACTGTGTAAACTTGCAAACTACAAAATGCTCCTTAGGTGAAGCTTTTAGGCTCCACACCTTAACAATCTCCCACTTGGACATAAATAGCTGCACCAATACCTGTACAACAACATCTTTTAGCTCCTCCATCTTCAACTCAATCATGAAGACCAACAAAAGTTGAATGAAGATTCAACTTCTCCTTTGTAACCAGCTTGGTTAACATATTTACAAGATTCTTATATGTATGGATCTTCTCCAGCTTCAACTCACCATCCTCCAATACCTGTCTTATGAAGTGGTACCTAAGCTATATATGCTTTGTTCTTGAATGAAAGGTTGAATTCTTAGCCAAATGAATTACACTCTATCACTGTATAATCTACAACTCTCTTTCTCCTTTCCAAGCTCTTCCATGAACCGTGTCATCCATATCATCTCTTTGATAGCCTGTGTGACTGCAATATACTCTGCTTCTATAGTTGACAAGGAAACAAACTTCTACAACTTTGATATCCAACTAACCACCGTTTCACCAATAGTGAAAACATAACCTGTGATGCTCCTTCTGCCATCCAAATCACCTGCCATATATGAATCTACATAACCATGTAGAGAAGTATCTGAACCTCCATAGCATAAATGCTTACTGCTGGTTTTTCTCAGATATCTAAGGATCCACTGAATTGCTTTCCAGTGTTCCTTTCCTGGATTGGTCATATACTTACAACTCCCACTGCTTGGGCAATATCTGGTTTAGTACACACCATTGCATACATTAAACTCCCTACTATAGAAGAATATGGAACTCTACTCATGTACTCTACCTCATCATGTGAATTAGGACATAGTTTTTTACTCAACTTAAAATGTCTAGCCAAAGGTATGCTTACCGGTTTAGCATCCTGCATATTGAACCTTTTCCTATCTCTCTTAATGCTCATGCCAAGGATTTTCTTTGCTGCTCCCAAATCCTTCATGGCAAATGTTTGAGCTAATTTCACCTTAAGCTCAAATATATCCTGCATGTGTGATCCTGAAACCAGCATATCATCTACATACAACAATAGAATAATATATCTGCCATTATCCAATCTCTTAAAATACACACAATGGTCAGATTGACACCTACTGTAGCCATGCTTAGTCATAAACCTGTCAAATCTCAAATACCACTATCTAAGAGCTTGCTTGAGGCCATACAAGCTTTTCTTCAATCTACACACTAACTTTTCCTTACCTTTGACCTCAAATCCTTCTGGCTGTTCCATATATATTTCTTCATCCAAATCTCCATGAAGAAACATTGTTTTAACATCAAGCTGCTCAAGATGCAAATCCTCAATAGCAACCAAAGACAATATAGTCCGTATAGAAGTCGTTTTAACAATAGGAGAAAAAATCTCACCAAAATCAATACCTAGATTTTATGCAAATCCTTTCACTACCACCCTGGCCTTATATCTCATCTGTCCATTCTCACCTTCTTTCAATTTGTAGGTCCATCTGTTCTTCAGTGTCCTCTTACCTGCTGGCAACTCAACCAAATCCCATGTTTGGTTCTCTTTTAAGGACTTTATTTCCTCAACCATGCCACGCTCCCACTGACTCTTGGACTCCACTTGTAATGCTTCTTCAAAACTCTCTAGTTCTCCACCATCAGTTAGCAATAAATAGAATAATGAAGGAGAATATTGAATTGGAGGCTTACTTACCCTTTCTAACCTCCTGATGGGCATTTGAGACTCATCCAAAACACGCTGTTTGCCCAAATTCTCTGACAGTGACCGACCTCGATCACTTCTAGGCCTGTAACTGGCCGACATCAGTTCCTATCCTACCAACATCGGTCTTTGTATGACCGACATCAGTTTCTATTCTATCGACGTCAGTTCTTGCCTGACTGATGTCAGTCTCTGTGTTTTCTTTTCTATGATTAATTTTTCCTGCGAGCTCATTTTGGACCGTCACCTCGTCCAATTCTCCATTGCTCTGCCCATATTGATTCAGCTTCTTGAGCTGATCACTATACATCACTTTTTCATTGAAAATAACATCACGGCTCCTAATTATCTTATTAGTTCATAGATTCCAAAATCTAAAACCGAAATCATTAGAGCCATAGCTAATAAATGTGCACCTCATAGACTTAGCATCTAGCTTATTTCTATTTTCCTTATCAATGTGCACAAAGGCTTCACAACCAAAAACTTTGAGAAATGAGAGATCTACCTTTTTACCTATCCATGCCTCTTCTAGAATTCCACCATCCAGAGCTGTAGAGGGTCCTTTGTTAATCAGGTACACTATAGTGTCAATAGCTTCTGCCCAAAACTCTAAGGGCAAACTAGCATGCAATCTCATACACCTTGCACACTCCATTATTGTTCTGTTCATCCTTTCAACAACTCCATTCTACTGAGGTGTCTTTGGAACCATCCTTTACCTCTAGATTCCATGCATATAACAATACCAGTTGAACTTATAGCTACAGAACTCACCACCATTGTCAGATCTCAGGCACTTTAATCTTCTGCCTATTTCATTCTCAACCATAGCTTTCCAAATCTTAAAAGTCTCAAATACATCAGATTTCTTCTTAATACAATAGATCCATACCTTTCTTGTAGCATCATCTATGAATGAAACATAGTACTATGATCCTCCAATAAAAGCAACCTGAGCCAGTCCCCACACGTCTGTGTGAACAAGCTGCAACTTATGCTTCTTCTTTGTTGACCCAATCTTGAGAAAACTCACTCTCTTCTATTTTCCAAAAACACAGTGCTCACAAAAATTCAGATCTATGCTTTTCAAATCTGAAACCTTACCTTTTAACTTAAGAATTGACATTCCCTTCTCACTCATGTGGCCAAGCCTTGAGTGCCATAATTTTGCATCCACATATGAAGTAGATAATATAGAAGGAGAATTGTTAGTAACACAATTACATAAATAGAGAGTACCTACTCTCTTACCTTGGCCATAACAAGTGCACCCTTGGTCACCTTCCAAGATTCAACTGTGAGAGTTACTGTACAACCCTCATTCCCTAACTTTCCTACAGAAATCAAATTCCTCTTCAAGCTAGGAACATGCATAATATCTCTCAACACCCATGTGTTGCCATTCTACATTTTCAACTGTACTTTTCCTTTGCCAATAATTTTACAAGGCTCATCATCCCTTAAATACACTATTCCAAAATCTCCATGGATATAGTCACTAAAATATTCTCTATTAGGGGTAGCATAAAAAGATGCACCAGAATCTAACACCCAAGATTCTATATTATTATGCAAAGAGAATATTAAAGCATCTTGTGCAATACCTACAACCTTTGCTTCTTCTTTTCCTTCGTGCTGATTGTCCTCCTTAGGCTTGCACCAGCAATCTCTACTTATGTGCCCCATGTTTCCACAATTCCAACATTGTGGCTTCCTGCCATTTCTGGATTTGGATCTACCTCTCACCTTTGACTTAGATCTTGATCTCCCTTTCTTGCTCTTCTCTTTTTGCCTACCCCTGCTCTCAAAACTTAAAGCATTCCCTAATGTTTCCTCTATGATTTTCCTGTGAATTTCCTCATTCAAGATAACACTAACAACATCCTCTACTTTTAAAATATTTGAAGCAAATGCAGTATTACTAACTGCCATTACTAAGCTATGCCAGCTTTCAGGAAAAGAACATAATATTAAAAGAGCTTTAATATCATCATCAAACACAATATTGACTAAACTTAATTGATTTACAATTCCATGGAAATCATTCAGATGATTAGATACAGATCCACCTTCCTGCATACGCAAATTAAATAACTGCTTCATAAGATATACCTTATTAGAAGCTGAGGGTTTTTCATACAAATTTTCTAAAGTAGTCATTAACTCTACCATAGACTTTGCCTGTGACAAATTAGATATCATAGTGGATGCTAGACTCAGTCTTATAGACCCCATAGCCTTTCTATCAAGAAATTCCCATTCTTCATCATCCATGTCTGTGGGCTTCTTTGCAATCCCACCTAACGGTAAGTATAGATCTTCTTGATATAGATAATCCTCTATCTGCATTCTCCAATGTTGATAATTTTTGCCATTAAACTTCTCCATTCTCAGTTTACTTTCTTCTACCATTGCTTCTCCCACTCAAATAGAAATCCCTGCAAAAACCCTGTGAGTACCCTGTAATCAATACACACTACACAGATCTAAACCACCTGTTAGTGACCCTGAGCTCTGATACCACTTGTTGGATATCAAGCTCTGAACCTACAACCAAGGCTCTGATACCACTTATTGGGGATCTACCAATAATTTGATTACACTTATGAAAGCAATAAACGCAGAATTAAATCAGAATGATAAGTAACTAGAATGATAAATAACAAAGAACAAGAGATACAAGAAACCACCCTGAAAACTTGTATTAAACTCTTTATAGAAGGAATACAATTGAAAAAAAAAATTTCTTCCACACCTCTCTCAGATGTATAGATCTCTCTCTAGATCTCTTTCCATCAAGAGCTCTCTCTCTCAAGTACAATCAACTCCAACACCCTAGATTGATTCACATATATAATTCTGTACTGTTCTTTCAACATACCATTACAATAAGCTAAGAAGATCTAATCCTACATATATAATTAGGAAACATGAGCATGCATTTACAACCAACAATTATGCCTCTTAAACAAGGGCTCTAAAACAGTCTTACTAATAATAGAGATGCAGACTTAAGACTATGACTTAATCTATCATGCAAACACTCGGTTCTATCCATGGAAATAGCTCTCTAGATGCATAGGTAATCGACACCAGTTACTGCCTGCTTGCCTGTGACCAACATCAGTGGATTCTTGAAGATGCCAACATCTTTTGAACAGCTCTTGACCGACATCGATCGCTCTTGAACTGCTCCTGACTGATGTCGGTCGCTCCTGACTGATGTCGGCGACTGTGTAAACATGCAAACTACAAAACACTCCTTAAGTGAAGCTTTTAGGCTCCACACCTTAACAGCTATCATATTGTTTCTAGCATATGTAGGATTCAAAGGGTATAAGGTGTATTAGATGGATGTCAAATCTACTTTTTTGAATGGGAACTTGGAAGAGGAGGTGTATATAAAGCAACCTAAGGGTTTCTCATTATTAGGTAACAAGGAATATGTATGTAGATTGAAAAAGGATCTTTATGGTCTAAAGCAAGCTCCTATATCTTAGTACACTAGATTGGAAAAGACCTATTGGATCAAGGATTTAAAATAGGAGTTATAGATTGTAATCTATATATAAAGACAAAAAATGATCATCAGTTAATAGTGGTTATCTATGTGGATGAAATCATATTTGGTGGAAACAATGAGACGATGACTAAGGACTTTGTAGATGTGATGAAAAAGGATTTTGAGATGTCTATGATGGGATAACTATCATTCTTCCTTGGGTTACAAATCAATCAATCAAAAAGAGGTATAGTCATTTCTTAAGCTAAGTACATATTAGTGTTCTAGATTTGCATCCTAGCTAAGGAAGGGATTATTCAGATCTTCTTACTCAAATATAGACCAACATGGTACTAATCCTAGGTTTTAGGTATCCTAATAATAGACTAGACCTCTGAAGAAGGTCAGATTCATTTTGGATAAATCACCTAAACTAGCACCTTTTTGGAAAAGGGAGAGAAATTTGACAACTTATAAAATCATGTAAAAGAGGTGATGCACCAATGATTTGATAACTCAAACTCACACAATACACACTATGAGACACTTTCAATACTAAAGAAAATAAATCTCACATAAATATTTTAGAATAAGGCATTAATCAGTTATCAAATAAATAAGAGAGGGTAAATATCCACTTTCAAGCTAAACAATAAACTATAAATTACACTTATAATGACCCATAAGAATTACTAAGCACTTTTTTAAGGTGAAAAAAACTTAGACATAAGCAAGGAACATACATTCACTTAACCATAGTACATAAATTTTTGGAACACACATCAATCTAACTTATGAAAAGGATGGGATTCAGTCTTTATTACATAAAGAGGTATCATAGTATAAATTTTGGTAGAGTCTAGTCATACCAAAAAAGAGGGATAGCTGTATCATTTCAAGGATTATAATCTTATATTTATAGAAGAGAGAAAGAGAGGGAGAGAGTTGTGCATTGAAAGAGGCTCAACCACTTTCAATGGATTATCATTCTTAAGGATGTTGACTCATGATCTTATCAAGAAAGAAGGTCCTCATAAAATAATTGAATGATCCATGATCTTTATCCAACCATCTCATCTTCTTGGGACTCTACCCATCTTCTTAATCTACTTATAAAGATAAAATCTTCATATCTTGGAACTAATAGAGCCATGTTTGGTCTGACTTGGGTGGATGTAAATATCTATTTATCTAGGAAATGATCATGGTGAAGGATAAAAAACTTCCTCATTAATTACATATCTACCCCAAAGAAATATCTAAGCATAAGTTTCATTATAGATCAAAAACAAATCATATTTATTAGTTTTCCTATAGCTATTATGTCAAGGAAATGAAATTTTATAGGTGTCTAATCTTAGTTTCATACTTAGTCATTGATTTTGATCTATATTAGGTATAAAAGACATTTTTTACATCCATAGAATTCTAATGGCACAAATCAATCTCGATAATATTTACCCTAGTTTGATCCTGGTCCATGTTTGAGCTTGGTTACTTTATATCCCCTTTACTTAATTTTGGAAATTGGCTTGTCAACCTTTATTGAAAGTTTCCTAGGTTTTGTTTTTCCTAATTGGCTATCGAAAGACTACTTGGATCATTGACATATTGACCCATCTCACTTCATTGGATCCTAATTATTCAGATGAATGTTGATCTTGGATGCATGATTGAATGTGCATCATTGATCTACCAAGGCCCATTAACCTGTTAATTTTCACTCACCATTATATTTTTTATATAATTTTTAGCTTTTGAGTCACCCTTATTCAATTTTTCATTAATTTTGCCATAAAATAAGTTCACTTGCTTATCACCTTTTATGTGTAAATTATTAAAAGAATTAAACCTTTGAACCTGAACCTTTCTCGGAGTTCAAGATTTCAATAAGTTTAATGGTTCAATAAGTTTAATGGTTTAAAGTTTTTCAAAGTGAATTGTTTGTCCCTCAGTGTTTTTCAATTATGCTTTTGAACCTTTCGATTGAACTTGAACCCTTCTTCAAATTTTCAAAAGTTCAACAGTTCAAGAGTTCATTGGTTTAAAAATTTAATACTCGATGTTTTGTAAAGAGTCATGTTCACTCAGTTCCCTTGTATAAATTAATGTATCGCTTGAACCTATCTCTTGAACCTACATAGCAAAGTTTAATGGTTTAATAGCTCAATATTTCTCAAAGTGAATTGTTTGTTCCTTTGTATTTTAATTATGTCTTTGAACTTTCTAGTTGAACTTGAACCCTTTTTCAAAGTTTAAAAGTTCAACAGTTCAATGTCTTAAAATTCAAATCATTCAATGGTTCAATATTTCAAACTTCAAAAGTTTTTAGAAGGCAAGGATAAAACATGCCAGCATTCCCAATCTTACAAAAATTCAAGAGTTTGTTATGGCATTTTAGGAATTGAAAGCTAAACGTGTCTACCCAACTGAATAGAGCAAATATGGAGATCTCAGTCAATCATTTCAAGCAATTATTTTACTTACATAGTTTCTTCTATTCAATTATTTAGCTGATTTTCTATTTGAAACTTGATCTTTAAGTGAATTTGTTTAAAAACTAAATCCCGTATGGGTCAGAGTTACTTTAACTCTAGTTTAGTTTAAAAGATGGATGAGTTAAGGCAATGATATATATTTTTAATTGTAAAAAGGGGAAAAGATATAGAAGACAAAAAAAATGAGTTAGAAATTTTGAACTAGACCACTGTTATTTATAATATATGTGATGTTTGTCTAAAATATTTTTCATTTGTGAATAAAAAGGAGAATTAATTACTGCATACTTGGATCTATGTGTTTAAGTATTTGAAATTGGGTTTTATGTGTGAGATCTTTCATATAGTAATTAATATTCCATTAGACAATCCATTGTGTGTTTTATCATTCATTGGTTCAACATATATACATTTATCTATTTAATTGTTATTGAAAATAGAATCTGTGTATTCTTTTACTTATTTTTGTTATAAAATCTCACATTCATAACATAATGATGTATGGATGTTAGTCTGCCTTTAAGCACTTTTTGGTTAAAAGTGTATCTGAATATTTAAATTCATTAAAAATCTTAAAGGGAGTTGTACCTTAATTTAGAGGGGAACTAGTCTTGATAGTTCACCCATTTGTTGTTTAACTTATTTGTTCTTGAAAGAAGGGTATGGCATTAATATAAAATATTTTTATATAAGGACAAATATGTTAGCCAATAGTTTTTGGCGACTCTGTTGGGGAATCAAATTTGAAATCTTTACTAAAATATTGGTCGACTTAACATGAGGCAACAATGGTGCTTCCTCATGAAAATATAATTCCTATTTTGCAACCAAATCTTGGTTTTCAAGATGAACAAGAAGATATAATTAGCCAGTTAAATACTCTGGCTTGGCATTCTCATCAAAATATTGATGATTATAGATTGGCAAGTAGAATATTAGAAAAATAAGAAGAATTAGCTAATAATATAAGATTACTATTACTGAAGCAAAGAAGAAGATAAGTAGAAAATGAAGGAATTAAAACCCCCTGAAGTGCAAAGTTAATAATTATGATATCATAAGCTAGATTCAAGAAGATACACAAGGTCTTTGAGAAGAAAAAGAATTGAATATTCTACTTTTCAAGCATTAAAAAGTTTAAATTTTCCTTATATTCCTACTCACATTAGAAAATCTAGAAGTAGACCTCCTAGCCCTCCTAAACCCTCTACATTCTCTATTTGTCAAGCCTTAACCCTTTCTGGTACTATCTTTCCTTCTACCATAAGTTTTCTTCTAATGGCCCAACTTTGGGGCACAGCTATAGGACTTCTAAATTTAGGGGCCAACGTAAATCTTTTACCTAAAAATGCAAGGGAAAATTTACCCAAATTTAATGGAGATGGAAGACAATCACCAAAGGAACATCTGAGTGCCTTTACAGCAGCATGTGGTGTGTTACGCGTACAACATCAAGATGTAGCCATAAGGCTTTTTGTGCAAACTCTAACTGATATTGTAGCAAAATGGTTTTATCATCTAACTGATTCCTCAATCACAAGTTGTAATGATATGAAAACTACATTTTAAAATAGGTTCAAAAGCATAGAAGATGAACATTCCCTTCTTGCTCAATTGACTCAGCTCAAGAAAGAAATACATGAACCCATGAGGGAATTTATAGCCAAATTCAATAGGATTGTGTACAAGATTCCTAGTGCTAAAAAATTGACTACTGAGAATCAGAAATGCTTCTTTATTAATTCTATGCCTCTTAATATAAGTTTTCATCTCATAAGAGGTGTAATTATCGATTTAACAAATGCACAATCATTGGAAGTTGAGTTAGAAGATGAGCTTATTATGGCTAAAAAATGGAAGAAAGAAGTACAAGTACCTAATGCTCATCCTTCATCCTCTACAAATCTTGTCATTTAAAGGCTAGTCAATAATATGATTTCCCTTAAGAGACAATTACCGAAGACTAGTACTTCATTCCAACAACCATCAGGATATGGGCAGGAGAAATCAACAAGTAAATACTAACAGGACATTACCACTTGCATCAACACAACCAAGATTGACTATAGAAGCCCCTCCTAGAAGAAATAACATGTGTGTCTTTCATTTGACCACTATTCATGATGGATATTCTTATCCAGAGATGCTTAGATATACTCAGATGACTACTACTCAAGATGTCTTAGGGGTGATTACTGAAGAAGAAAGGAGCTTTGAGAGACCTGGTGACTCTGAAATACACTTCCTAGAATATGATTTAGATTCAGAAAGAGGAGGTGAAATATTGGTTACTCTTGAAGATCCTTCATGTGCTATACTTACTAGAAGTCAAAAGAATCCAAGATTTTCTAATACTCAAGAAGTGCCTGTTAAAGGTAAGGAACCTTTTACTAAAATCTTTGATGTTAATCTAAAGACACAAGAAAGCAAATTGTTGCATAGAAATGATTGTGATACTTCTTTTGATATTTTAGAATTTTGTAAGTCTACAAAAATTCAAATGTCCTCTGCTAAATACCTCAGGTTGAAACCCAAAGAGCTTGATAAATTGGTTAAATATGTCAAAAATGATCTTACACAAGTCAAACCTGAATGTCAATTAAATGTTAATATTGAGTCTCCCATTGCCTAATTATTTAACTCTCTATGTGAATCACCCACTCATGCTTCTATAATGACCCTCAATTCATCTGATGATACTCCTTATATGGTTGATATGAAACCCAACCCATTTTATGTTGCTTGTTCATAAATGGTCATAAACTTAGCAATTGTATCATAGACTTAGGTGCTTCTGATAATATAATGCCTTCTTCTGTAGCCAAAGCCTTAGGTCTATCCCTTACAAAAACATTTGGTAGATGTTACTCCATGGATGGAAAATAGATTTCTTTGCTCAAACAAATCAAAGATGTACGAGTTGCTCTTGCAGCCTATCCTGATAAAAAGGTGAAGTTGACTATCTTGGTAGCAGATATCCCCGCTAGTTATGGGATGTTGTTAAATAGAACTTTTTGCAAAGATTTGGGAGGGCAGATTAAATTAGATTGGTTAGAAGCTACAATTCTAGTGGGAAAGTAGAAAGTTAATATGGAACCTAAACCTAAATGCAAGTTTATAGTATATCTTTTTGATGATCCTAATTCTCAGATTCTATTTGAAGAATGTGAATTTGGTAACTATTTTCTTTCCTCTAAAGATTTAAAAGAAGAATCTACCCCAAATTCTATTCATTCAAATGATTTATGGACCATGGAATTTGATGGTAGTTGTGATATCACTAGTTCAAGAGCATGAGTTGTGTTGATTTCACCTGAAGGTGAAATTTTTCCTTACTCTTTCAAGCTAGAATTTAAAAATACTAATAATACTGTAGAATATGAAGCTTTATTGCTTGGGTTAAATAAAGCTAAAAGAAAAAGTTATAAAAATACTCAATGTAAAAGGAGATTCTAAATTAATTGTCAAATAGGTGATAGGCATTTTCTCAATTAAAAACAACAAATTAAGACATTACAGAAATAAAGTTTGGGATGAAATAGAATGTTTTGATGCCTTTTCTATTGAGGCAATTCTCAGAGACTAGAACACTCGAGCAGATTCTCTAGCAGTATCAACTTATCTTCTTCTCCCATGCCCTAATTTTAAAAAGGATTCATATAGAATAGAACTAATCTATCATCCTAATGTCCCAAATAATGCTAAAAATTGGCAAGTTTTTGAGAATAATAAATAGATCAGAAATTTTTTGGAAAATGCTGATATGTTCATGGGGACTTATTTTAAAGGTTCCTAAAACAAAATATAAAGAATTCAATCTTGATCTAGGGATCAATCCAAAATATGATGTAATTCAATTAAAAGGAAACAAAATCTCTAAAGGACTGGTCTCTCTAGACCATTTGTTCACTAGACAAGATGAATATACTAAAAGTAAACTTGCCTAGAATCCTAACAAAATAGAGGATTATGAAAAAATCAACATTGGAAGTGAAACTGACCCCAAATGGATCTCCATTAGTAAGTGTTGTTCACTAGAAGATAAAAATGAATTAATTAATCTATTGATTAAGTATAAGGATGTATTTGCTTGGTGTTATGATGACCTTAAAGATTTTAGATGTAGACAATTTCAACATCATATCCCTTTGAAAGATAATGTGATTCCATTCAGGTAGAAGTCAAGAAATTATAACCCAAAATTTTTTGAGGCTATCTTTAAGGAGATTGACAAGATGCTAAAGTCTAGGATTATTTATCCAATTCATCACTCCACCTGGGTGGTGAACATTATTCTAGTGTGCAAAAAGAATGGAGAAATAAGAATTTGTGTTGACTTCAAGAATTTGAATCAAGCCAGTTTAAAAGATAATTATCCCTTGCCTATGATGGATCACATCTTGCAAACTATTTTTGGGTTAGAAATGATGTCCATGTTAGATGGGTTCTCATGTTATAATAAGATAAGTGTAGCTACAGCTGACCAACATAAAAATGCTTTCACTACACCTCGAGGAACTTTTGCTTATAACCATATGCCCTTCAGTCTAATTAATGCTAGTGCAACTTTTCAATGGGAGATGGATTCATCCTTTAAAGATTTGAAAGATAGAATTATTTTTATTTATCTTGATGATTTGACTATTTTCTCTAGAAAAAGAGAAGATCATTTGAAGGATCTAGAGACCGTCTTACAAAGATGCCTAATCATGGGATATCTCTTAATCTTAAGAAGTCAATTTTCTATGTTACAAAAGGGAAATTATTAGGACACCTAGTTTCAAAAGGTGGAATCAAAATTGACCCAAAAAGAGTTAGAGCAATACAACAGTTAAGTCTTCCTTCTAATAGGACTAGAGTTAAGTCTTTCTTCGGTTAGATTAATTTTCTTAGAAGGTTCATTCCTAATTTTGCCAAAATTACAAAACATATTATGGGGATGATAAGCAAAAAACAATCATTCAAATGGAATGAAGCTACTAAAAAGGCATTTGAAGATATTAAAGAAGCAATTACATAAACACCTACTTTGGTAAATCTTGATTTCCAAAAAGATTTTGTTATTTACTACTGTGCTTCGAAACATACCATGTCTGATATCTTGTTACAGAAAAATGAAGTAAATATAGAAGCCCCAATAGCTTTTATGAATGTTCCTCTCAATAAACATGAACTTAAATATTCTTTGGCTAAGAAACAAGCTTTTGCTAAAGGCTATTAAACAATTCAGATATTATATACTTCATTTTCATTCAATTGTATTTGTTCCTAGTTCAACTGTGAAAAGTATTTTGACTCAACAAGAGGTTGGGATGAACAATAGAGCAACATGGGTTGCTAAAATTCAAGAGTATGACCTAGAGATTAGTCCAACCAAATTAGTTAGAGGTCAAGGTTTGTGCAAATTGATAGCCAGAAGTAAAGAAGAAGAAGAACTTCCTACTGTCTTATTGGTGAGCTTACAAGATCCCTGGTTCCTAAATGTGGCACACTATCTTACTTATGGAGAATGTCCCAGTCATTTATCCCTAAAGGAGAAAAGGAATTTGAAGTTAAAGTCAATAAAATATGTGATATGGAGTGATGTTCTATACAAAAAGGGATTAGATGGAACCTTTCTAAGATGTGTAGATAAGGAACAACAATACAAACTATTATAAGTTTTTCATAATGAAGCCTATGGTGGACATTTCTCTTCATCAGTCACAACTTTCAAAATCCTTAGAAATTGTTATTATTGTCTAGGTATGTTCAAATATGAATATAAATGGGTAGTTAACTATGAAAAATGCAAATTATTTTCAGGAAGACCACAACTTGCAACATTACCTCTGAGACCTATCATTATTGAAGAACCTTTGAAATAATGGGGATTAGACTTCATTGGGCATCTTTCACCTCCATCAAGTGATGGTCATACACACATTTTAATAGCAACTGATTATTTTATGAAATGGGTTAAAGTAGCCCCTGTGAAGAGAACCACTTCAGAAGTGGTATGTAATTTTCTAAAAGAAAATATACTAGTACATTTTGGTGTTCCTCAAAAAATTGTAGCAGATAATGCTACCAATTTTTCTTCAATGGAACTTACTCTATTCTGATATGAACATAGTATCTCTCTTTATCACTCATCAAATTATTACCCTCAAGGGAATGGACAAGCAAAGTCCAGTAATAAAAATCTGATATCCATCATGAAGAAATTGGTGAATGATAGTCCCAAAGATTGGCATAAGAGACTATATGAAGCACTTTGGGCTGATAGGGTAACCCCAAAAATAGTAATAGGAATGGCACCATTTGAGCTAGTTTATGGAATAGGAGCATAGCTATCATTACCTCTAGAATTATCTGCAGCTAGATTACAAAATGTTATTGAAGATCAGCACTTTCAAGATTCTTTAGAAAAAAGAGTTATGTATTTAACTAAGATTGAAGAGGAGAGAAATAAACTGGTTGATCATATTACTGCTCATCAAAACAAAGTTAAAAAGATTTTTGATCAGAAAACTAGACCCAAAAAGTTCATGGAAGGAGATGAAGTATTGCTATGGGATAGAAGGAGAGAACCTAAAGGAGCACATGGTAAATTTGATTCACTTTAAAAAGGGCCTTTCAAAATTCATCAGGTACTTAGTCCTAATTCTTTTAAATTAGAATATCTAGATGGAATTGTTTTACCCCTATCCTATAATGGATAGGATCTCAAGTTGTACCAACTATGAAATAGGTATCCCCTATTTTGTACATAGCCTTTTCTTTTTTTTTTTGCATTTTTTGTTTTCCTTTCCCATTTTTAGTTTGTCTTTCTCCTTTTTCTTCCATTTCTATGTCCCCAGTCTGCATAACCAGATTTTCTAAGTTATCTACATTTTGTCATAAAATACAGTCCCCAGTCAGAGCCAATGTTAGCTTTTGAGTCACCCTTATTCAATTTTTCATGAATTTTGCTATAAAAGAAGTTCACCCACTTATCTCCTTTTGTGTGTAAATTCTTAAAAGAATTGAACCTTTGAACCTGAACCTTTTTCAGAGTTTAAGAGTTCAATAAGTTTAATGGTTCAATAAGTTTAATGGTTCAAAGTTTTTCAAAGTGAACTATTTGTCCCTTAGTGTTTTTCAATTATGCTTTTGAACCTTTCAGTTGAACTTGAACCCTTTTTTGGATTTTCAAAAGTTTAACAGTTCAAGAGTTCATTGGTTCAAAAATTCAATACTTGATGTTTTGTAAAGAGTCATGTTCACTCAATTCCCTTGTATAAATTAATGTACCGCTTAAACCTATCTCTTGAACCTACTAATTGAACCTACATAGGAAATTTCAATGGTTCAATAGTTCAATATTTCTCAAAGTGAACTGTTTGTTCCTTTATATTTCAATTATGTCTTTGAACTTTTTGGTTGAACTTGAACCCTTTTTCAGAGTTCAAAAGTTCAAAGGTTCAATGTCTTAAAATTCAAAGCGTTTAATGGTTCAATGTTTCAAATTTCAAAAGTTTTGGAAAGTAAGGATAAAAAACGTCAACATTCCCAATCTTACAAAAATTTAGGAGTTTGTTATGGCATTTTAGGAATGGAAAGTTCAACATGTCTACCCAACTAAATAGAGCAAATCTAGAGATCCCAGTCTATCATTTCAGCAATGATTTTACTTACATAGTTTCTTTTATTCAGTTATTCGATTGCTTTTCTATTTGAAACTTGATCTTTAAGTGAATTTATTTAAAAACTAAATCCCGTATGGGTCAGAGTTACTTTAACTCTATTCTAGTTTAAAAGATGGATGAGTTAAGGCAATGATATATATTTTTGATTGTAAAAAGGGGAAAAGATATAGAAGACAAAAAAAAGAGTTAAAATTTTTGAATTGGACCACTGTTATTTATAATATATGTGATGTTTGTCTGAAATATTTTTTATCTATGAATGAAAAGGAGAATTAATTACTGCATACTTGGATCTGTATGTTTGAGTATTTAAAATTGGGTTTTCTGTGTGAGATCTTCTTTCATGTAGTAATTAATATTCTATTAGACAATCCATTATGTGTGTTTTATCATTCATTGGTTCAACATATATACGTTTATCTATTTAATTGTTATTGAAAATAGAATCTATGTATTCTATTACCTATTACTATTATAAAATCTTACATTCATAACATAATGACGTATGGATGTTAGTCTGCCTTTAAGCACTTTCTGGTTAAAAGTGTATCTAAATATTTAAATTCATTGAAAATCTTAAAGGGAGTTGTACCTTAATTCAAAGGGGAACTAGTCTTGATAGTTCACCCATTTGTTATTTAACTTATTTGTTCTTCAGAGAAGGGTATGGAGTCAAAATAAAATATTTTTATATAAGGACAAATATGTTAGCCAATAATAATCAAATGTAGATCATTAATCTGAATTTTTGAAATATAATAGCTACTTCATGAATATTCACTTTGATGTCTATGTGCTTGTATTTGATGTCACATATTTAATGTCTATGTGACTATCACTGGGACATTTTAACTTTAACGGCTATCTTATATGCTTAAATATTGACACTTGTATGAAAATCTAATTGATTTCTTGACTTAGGACATGCCATTAGATCTTTTCTCATATTGAACATAAACCATTGATCTTGGACCCATTTGAATACAAGTGACTATTTTCCACAGCTTGAAATTTGATGTCTGTGCAATGTATTTGACATCCATGTGACCATCACTATATATTTAAAAACTAATGGTCATTTTCTATGCTTAAATTTGACACTTGTGCACCCATGATCTCTCTATTAGATCACAAATTCCTCAAGCTATTTCTTTTAGATCTTTTATTTGTGGGCTTTTGGTTGAAGAAATTACCCTTTGAGTGTTTTTCCTTAGGACACTTTGTTGCAAGAGTGATCCTTTGGGACTTTGTTTTGGGACTACTTGTTTGAAGAAAATACCCTTCAAAAAAAATGTATAGGACCATTTTGTTGAAAAATTACCTTTCAGGACTTTTGAAAATCCCCTTTAGAATTTTTATTTGGTTCACCTTCCTGAGAAAAGACCCTTTGGGAAAAAATTTCAGACAACTTTCTTGAGAGAAATGACATGGCCTTGTTTGATGTAGATAATTTCTTTGAAAGAAATAGGCGTTCAAGGAGATTATTGTAGAATAATTTATCCAAAAGAAATAGGTCTTCATCTTTTGCTTCAGATATTTTGTGTAAAAGAATTAATGCCTTCAAAAACTTTTTCTCAAATAATTTATCTGAAAGAATTCAACACTTAGCCAAAAAATGGTTTGAAAGAATTTAGCTCAAAAAAATAAAAACCTAAAATAAATTCCCAAGTAAAGACAACCCAAAAGGTTTTGTACTTAGATTTTCCAAGGTCGATAAGCCTTTTCAAACCTATAATTGAACTATTATTTAACCCTTGAAATCTTAGACACCTTTAAAACCTATTTAGATACCTGTTCTTTGTTCTAAAAACTTGTCCCTTGTATGACAATGAGTCACTCTTCAATCAAGATCCTGCTCCTTCTACTGGACTCTTAGACTAGACATTTTTTTGGTATCTAGACCAAATTTGGTCAACATCTTTGGAAACTTGGTTGGGAATCATGCCTGCTATGCTTGAGAAATTAGACCATATACATGACTCTTGGATAATTTACATGATAATACATGGACCATTTTCATTGACTACAAGACAGCCTTTTGACTTGCAAAGATAGAATTTCAACAAACAAGGAAAGAAACAAATTGAAAGGGAAACTAACCTAATAGAACAAAGGTGATTAAACTATCAAACACCTATGAAAAAAATCACTTGTTTGGGATAAAATAGAAAGGAAACTAACTAATGTTTTATAAAACACTTAGAGGAAAATTAAAAAACTAACTATATACAAGGAACTTAGCTTCCTTAATAACAGTACTTAAGATGTATCCCATTGACTGGGATATGAAGCTCCTCACCATTCATCTTTGTGCACTAAAAAGCATTATGGGATTTCAAATTAGAACTATATATAGACCACTCTAGAGAGAATCAATTTTTGTGTGCTTTCATGTTTTAACTCTATCCTCATCCCACTTGAGGACCAAATCTCCTTCTTGGAAACCTCTTGAATAAGTTCCTTTGTCAAAAGATCTCTTTGTCATTGCTTGATGGGCATCCATAGCCAACATGGACTGATGCCTTGTCTCTTCTAGCTCCATGAGCTTAGCAAATCTTATTTATATTAGCTTATTTTCTAAAAGCTCAAGCTGATGCATCAATTCTAAAGTAGGGAATTCAATAGAGAAATAAGCATTCTTGCCTCCTTACCATATACTAGCTTATATATAGAATTGGTTGTGGACCTCTTATAGGTTATCCTGTCAACCCATAAAGATGAATTCAATTTGAGATTACATGATCTTTGATTATCTTCGATAGTCCTCCTCATGATCTTCAACAAATTTTTGTTAGTGGATTTAACAAGGCCATTCCCTTGTGGATAATAGTTTGATGAGGTACTAAGAAAAACACTATGTTAAACTAACCACTGGCTAATTTTAGATCCTAAAAAAGCCATAGAATTATCAAAAATTATAGTTGAAGGGACCCAAAATTTGGTAATCAAACCTTCATATAAGTCCAAAACACTAGTTTCATTAGCTTCTTTTAATGCCATTACCTCTATCCATTTGGTAAAATAATCTTTGGCAGTTAGGATCCACTTGTGTCCTAAGCTTGAAGGGGGACTAATGAGACCAATAAATTATAATCCCCATTGGAAAAAAGGTTGATTTATTGAAATTGGTTGAAGAGGTAAGGCTACATGTTTCACCTTTCTAATGAATATGGCACACTATCTAAATTTATTGATCCATGTATCACAATCACCAAATAAACTTGGCCATTAATACCCACCTCTCATTATATTGTGGGCTGTGATCCTTACCAAATAATGTCCTCCATTATGTCCATCATGGAATTTTTTAAGTAACTTCTATGTTTTACGTGGTTCTATGCATCTTAGCAGAATGCCATTGATATCCTTTTTGAACAATACATTATCAACAAGAAGAAAAGGAATTGACTACAATCTAAAATATTTCCCCTTTGAAGGGGTCAGATGAGAAGGATAAATACCATCTTTTAGATACCTTACCATATCTTAGAATTAGCTAGAATATGAGGTCTGATTAGTTGTAAGTTATTCATCATTTGACACCATAACTAGTTCATTAGTCTCCTACAAGTCTTGGGCTAGATGTTCATAAAGTCTTTTACCTCTAACTAGCTTTGTGAACTTGATCTCAATATCATATTCCATGGCCTTGGTTATCCAACCAACTCTTCTATCATTTATATCTTTGTTTAAAAGGAAATCCTTGACACTTGGATGTGCAACCATCAAATGTATCTTATTATTGAACAATAATTACCTAAACTATTTAAGAGACCTTGTGACTAAAAGTGCATGCTTCTCAACAAAATAATACCTTGTTTCATATTATTTTAAGATTTGACTAAAAAAGGTTATTGGCTTATCTAAAGTCTCTTTATTTTTTTGTAAGAGAATACCTAAAATTATGTCAATGTTATCATATATGTATAAGAAGAAATCCTTTGTAAATTTAGGGTTCAAGAGTATAGGATCACTAGCTATAACTTTCTTAATCTATTCAAAACTTCTTAATCCTTTGGACCAACTAAAATTTTGACCCTTCTTTAGCATGGCTATGAGTGGCCTAGCTAAAGTATAAAAATTAAAAATTTATCTCCTTATGATGTTAATCTTGCCTAAAAATCTTTACAAGGCTTTATTGTGCTTAGGAAATGAAAGTGTAAGAATTGATCATATCCTATTAGGATCTATGATTTTACCATGTTTTGAAATTACATGTCCAAGAAGCTTACCTTCATGAACAAAGAAAACACACATTTTTAGATTTAATGATACTCCAAATTCTTTGAACCTTTCAAGAAAACATCTGAGGTGAATCATATGCTCATATTTACTATTAGAGAACATTGTTATGTCATCTAGATAAACAAGAATAAACTTGTTGAGGAGACCCTAAAATTCCATGGTCATATCCTTCTAAAAAGTGGATTTAGCATTAGATAAACCAAAATGCATATTTTGTATTGAAATGTCACCTAATTTTTGGTGAAGTGTTTTGAACTAGTCTTCTTCTTTGACTAAAATCTGGTTATATCCACTATAACCATCTAATAAAGTGAACCTTTCTAAACCTTCAACTAGCTTTAAAATCTATTCCATTGATGGCAATGGGTAGTGATCTTTAATAGAGGCCTTGTTCAAGTCATGGAGTCAACATAGTCTTATTTCACCATTATTTTTCCATACTAAAACAAGGTTTGCCACCCAAGTTGAGTGCTTAATTGGAAATATTATAGCTAACTTAATGAGTTTATGCAGTTTAACTCTCATCAAAGTTTCAATTTTTGGGTTAATAGGCCTTTGTCTTTATCTAACTAGCCTAGTCTCATCTTCTAACTCAATGTTATGTTGAGATATACTTTGATCAAATCCTTTAAGCTCACTATACTACCATGAAAAAATATCTGCAAAACATGAACATAACTCAATAAAATTTTCTTTCTCTGAAGATGTACAAACTTTGCCTAGATTTAAAATCTTATCAGTTACAATCTCTACATTTTGTAGTGTTCTCCCTTGGTTGATAAATAAAACAATTATTTCCTCAATTCATCATCTCTATTGAATATGTTTTCAAGTGTGACCAACCCTTTAGGCAACTTGTTTGTCTTTAATTTCATAATCTAGTCATCATACTGTTACAAGTGCTTGTTTTGGTTCCTCGAGGAGAATTTAACTTCCTCTTGTAATAATCTGAATATCATCTTCAAATACTTTCCAATTATCATGTTTGTCTAGGATAGAAGGTATCATAACTACTTTGATGTGTGATTGAACTTTTTCCCTTTTTATGTCATCTAGGATACTAAATTGTGACCCAATAATAGCTAGCCTATTTGCATGCCTATTTTTATTTTTTGATATAGCCTAAATATTGAAAGCTTGAAAGTATTAAGATATGTCCCATACTCTATGATTATAGGACCTAAGTAGTGGGTTCTTACATATTTTAAGTCCTCACACTTGGTGAAAAACTAGTTCACTATCTCTAAAGACTTGTAAAGAATTAACCTTCATCTTTCTTACCCATTGAAACCCATGTACTAATGTCTCATATTCAGTAACATTATTGGAATAACCAAACTAAAATTTGAGAAGATAAATACCTTTTATTGGATGGAGAAACTAACATCATTCCATCTCTATTTCCATGTTTGTTCCTGGATCCATCAAAATATAGCTGTCACAGTCCATCACTAGGTTGATCATCTTTCATCAATGTTGGAATTGGTGCATTATTTTCATGAAGGCAATAGACACCAAGTCCTTTTTCAATTAAATTTTTGGGATCATGTCCATGAAAATCAAAGGCCCATTAATCAAGAAAAATATCTGGGACTCTATCTAGAGGTTCAATTACAAAGGAACAAATGGTTCACTTTGAGAAATATTGAACTATTACTTGATATTTGAAAGCCCAAACGCCTTAAAAAATTGTTCAAATACCTAGTCTTTGCTCTACAGACCTATCCCTTATATGACAATGAGTCACTCTTCAATCATGATCCTTATCCTTTCATTGGACTCTTGGACTAGGCATTTTTTTGTATGTAGACCAAATTTGGTCAACAAAACATAAGAGAGATGTTGAAGAAATTTGAGATGGAATATTGCGAGGCTATTTAAACACCTATGATCATAGGGTGTAAGTTAAGCAAGAAGGATGAATATCCAAAGGTCAATCAAACATCATATAGGTTAATAATTGGAAGTTTTCTATAAACTATTACCTCTAAACCTGACATCATAAAAGTAGTACGTCTTGTGAGAAGATTTCAAGTAGACCTAAAGGAAAATCATTTTCAAGTAGTAAAAAGGATACTTAGGTATATCAAGGAAACTATTGAGTTCGGGTTGTCGTATATAAGGATCAAAGAGTTTAACTTGATAGCCTAAATAGATGTAGACTGGGTAGGGAGTCTAGATGATAGGAGGAACACTAGTGGAGGATATTTCTTATTAGGAGAGTGCCTACTATCATAGATAAACAAGAAGCATCTATCAGTGGTATTATCTACTTGTGAGGCTAAGTAAATTGCAATAGTTTTATGTTGCACTAAAGTTTTATGCTTAAGGTAGACCTTAAAGGACTACAAAGTGCCGTATGATAGTCTTAGTCCTATATTTTTTGACAATACAAGTGTTATAAATGTATCAAATAACCTAGTTATGAACTCAAGGACTAATCATATTCCCATCAAGTATCATTTACTAAGAGAATAGGTAAGTGAATAAAATGTCAAGCTTGAGTATGTATCTACTAAGGATCAAATTTAGATATTCCAACCAAGCCACTTCCAAAGATAACATATGAATATCTAAGATAGAAATTGGGTGTAATTCCTTCCCCTAGTAGTCATTAAAGAAGTCAAGTGCTTATGTGTATCTAATCAGGTGGTTCATTATCTCTAAGAGCATGTTAGTAGTGATAATAAGGTATGCATATAGATAGGGGGAACATGTTTTTATGATGCTTCATTGACTCATAATCTTGTGTGTTGAGTTTTTTGGTTGTTAGAGGTATGATCCAAGAAGCTATAGGTATTTATTTGTCATTAATGTCAAAGGGGGTGAAAGTTTATAATAGGGGAGAAATATACTATTGAGATAAGTTTCTAAGAGTGGTTTTCATAAATGGTAAAGGGGGAGATTATTGAGTGTTATCATTGATGTCAAAGGTGCATCTTGTGAGGGTTGATGTCAAAGGTGATTAAGGACTATTGGCAGTATGTGATATGACAAGGTACATGGAAGAGTGTTGTCATGAGAGAAATATAAAGAGATAATTTGAAGGCAACTAGTTTCCTTTATTTACATGATTGATATCATTGTTAATGTCAAGCATAGAAGGTATAGGTCATTAATGTCAATTGCATAGAAAGCCTAGTCATGA
The DNA here is from genome assembly GCA_037957365.1 of Torreya grandis. Lineage (NCBI taxonomy): Eukaryota > Viridiplantae > Streptophyta > Pinopsida > Cupressales > Taxaceae > Torreya > Torreya grandis. The sequence goes on along the minus strand of JARHVA010006698.1, from coordinate 67,444 downwards.
CATAAAGAGGTATGTGCATGGTGAAATAAATGAACATAGGCATGTGAAGGTTATATTTCATTGTTTGAGCATGTTAATAAGATATATAATCATTCATAAAATTTTCAAGGTGACCCTATAAGGGTAGAAATTTTAGTTTAAGTCTACACCCAAATCACTCATAAACCCTACCTGGCCTAATGAGGTATGAATATCAGACTTCAAGAAAAGTATGCACATATGAGAATTAATAGAGGTAATATAAGTTGTTTTAGGTATTATCACAAAGTTTGAGGTCAATAATTGAAGTAAAAGTGCAATAAACATTATTTTAAGCCTTTTCATAACTATTAGACACTCGTTGGCATGTATAACCTCTGTATGGGATTCTAAGATATTAATGATAGATTGGTAAGGTTCTTATCTAAGATATAAAAACTTGGATTCAAGTGGCAGTCCTTTATGAATAATTATTAATATAAAAAATTGTGTTAAACCTCCCTAAAACCCTAATAAAGACCTGATATGAAAGATTTTATATAAAATAGATTAGTATGGATAAAAATTTATATATAATATATTTTATTGTGTAGTCAACTCTCTCAGGTATCTCTAGGTGGTGATGGTTAGTTAGATGAGAGAGAAAATACACAGATAAAGAATTATTTGTCAAGAAATTATTGTAGCTCTCAAAAGTTAAATTGGTCAAGAAAATAAAATAGATGGTATAAGAAACTAGAGACTCATTTTACATGTCCATGATGATTTTAAGATAGGTTATATCTTTCAATTATTCTATTTTTGTCATCCAAGTAAGCCAGTCGTAGACAGACCTATTGGTGTGAATAGTGTAAAACCAAGGTAGAGATGCACATATAGATTTGAAGGTTTGTGTATGATAGATTGATGAAAAAAAATAAATGAATAATTTATTTATGAATTTTAAGTCATTATTATACTTTGGATAATCTTTGGATGTTAGTATATATGGTGAAAATATTGCTCACAAAATGGCTTGTCTAGTTCAAATAGGAATGTGAGACTTAAGGTCAAGAAATTGGTCTATAAGATAATTATTTACTATTAGACCATATGACTATTCTATATAATAATGTTATGGATATCTCATAGAACAATTTATATTAATTATGATTCTTGACAAGTGTTTTCACAGGCAATGAAGTTCTAATTCATCATGATTGGTTTTTGAGGTAAATTGGTAGTTCTGAGTAAGCAAGTTGCAAAGATGTACTTAGCTTTTATCTCCTACTTGAAGGTGTTCCAATAATTTGGTTATTACCATAAGGTGATGGATAATATATATAAATGTTTAATTTTTCATATTTTAGTATCTTAAGGGTGTTTAAGCTTCATTATTGCAAGATAAACTTTTTGAGGTACACAGGCCCAATAGGGCAGTTTGTCCTAAAAGAGCTTTCATGGTATGAACGAAGGATGTAGGTCTAATAAAGCATGGAGGAGGTCATTAAATTTCATTTTATAAGTTATTTAATGGTTTTTTATTGTTGGAGAAGGCTATATAGGCCCAAGAAGATCAAGTTTTAGTGTTAAGAGGACAAACCTAATGCAATTAGGTCTCCATGAGACCTAAAGGAGAAGTAAGGCCTAATTGAGTTGTGACAAACCAAAATAGGTTCAAATTGTGATTTAATAATGTTAATAATATATATTAAGATCTATTGTGTTTATTAACTAAGAATTTTAAGGTGTGTGGCTGACCAAGTGGTGTGTGACCATGAGACTAGTATATATACAAGGCAAATTAGGCCCAATTTGGGGTATGTAAAACAAGTGAATAAAATATTTCATGGTTGAGAAGAATGAGGTATTGAAATTATTTATAGACCATAATAGAAGATAATAGGTTTTAATATGATAAAAATTCATTAGGTGGCTGAGTTGGTGTTGAGTCACTTAGGGAGTTAGTGTTTCCTTACAAGTAGGTGCTTGTTAAAGCCTAGTCAAGTAGATGCTTGAATTTATTGGGGTTGGTGCTCCAAGTTGAGTTTGTGATCAGTTAAATTTGATCTTTTGTTTCATAGGATAGTGGTTCATTTTAATATATCATAGTGGTTTTTCTTCACATTAAGCTTTTCCTACTCATATATTTATTTTTTTGGTTCATACTCATGTGAATGGTTATGCAATTTTGCTAACTTAACTTTGGTGTCTCCTTCATATATGGTTTAAATAAAGTTAAAGTATAAGTGAAATAAGGTTCTTGTAGGTATCAGTGATTTTTCTTCTAACAAAAACTTCAAAATAAAAATTGATATCCCTCTAAAATGTTATTCTATAATTGATCGATCTAAATAACATTTATTTGTAGGTGAATGTACCCCATTTGGTGGTGAATGTGGTTTTGAATCGGTCTTCCAAATAGACTAGGACCTATTTGTATACTAAGAATACATTGAAGAAAGACATCATCTAGTATCCACTCACCATTTGGATCACTTCATCTAGGGAAGGTAATGAATAATTATCTTTGTCTAAGGCTTGATTTAGGTTTTAAAAATCTGCACATAAATGGATTTATCCATTGTTATTTCGCATAGGCATTGGGTTGGCTACCAAGGTAGAATGGAACACAAGTAAAAATATCCTAGTAGAGAGTAACTTATGAGCCTCTTTGTGTATTAATGGTTCCATGATCATGTTCACAAGTATTTATCTCTACCTAAATGGTTTTTAGCTTAGTTTGAGTGGGATGTTATGATTAATCACCCTTGGGTTGAAGACTTTGAGGTCTCTATAGGCCCATGTAATTACATCCTTATATCATAACAACCTTTATATATTCTCAAGTTTAAGTTCCATCCTATCAAGACCCACATTAATGGTTTGAGATTTTTCTATATAGTTGAGGTTGATGACTCGACATTTTTGGTTTTAAAACTTGGATTTATTTGTTTAGGGTGTAGGGTCTAAGGTGTCACACACCATTTCTAAGTTAATCATCACTTTTAGGATTTAATTCCCATGGATTTTGAGGATTCCATCCTTATCTATTTTGGTTTTAAGGTTATCTCTATCTACTTCATTGACTAACTAGGCTTCAAATATCCCAACATTATTAAGGAATTAGATAATCTATTGATCATCCTCAAATATTTGGAACTTCATCACATTGTCAAGGATAAATGGGCAAGGGACCAGTTCTATAGATAAATATTGCAACTTATTTTCATCTATGGGAGTTAATTTTGTTGTTATAGATGCCAATGATTCAACAACTTGGTTTTCTTCCCTAGGGATAGGGATGATGTTGAATGCACTAAACATCTTGATCATCTCCTAGGCCATATGTTTATACCTCCTAATATAAGACATCTTTCACTAAAATTTACTCTCATCCTAGTTAACCACCAACTCAAAGTCACTAAACACCCTCAATTCATTGGATTTATGCTTTAATGTGAACTACAACCCTAGGATTAAGGCCTCATACTCCACTAGTTTATTCATATAGGGGAACTACAATATATACAAAGTTGTGTATATTTTTCCTTAGGGATCCATAAATAAAACACCTACTTCACTGGCCTATTTGGAATGAACCCCATATACATATAGGTACCATAGGCCCAGTAAGATTGGCTCATTATCAACTTTTTCTTTACCAAATTTTGTGCTTAGCATATAAATCCTTACGTTTGAGGATACTAGATTCACTTTCTCATTGATTGCATTATATTTAGTTATCATGTGTGTCATGTGGGGTTCTCTATCCACTCATATTTGATTGGATACACCTATATATTAGATTTTGGATGAGATTATACTAATATTTAACTCATGAAAATATTTAATGGAGTTGAACACATAGAGAGTTATATTTTAATCACATAATATGAATATTATATTTCATATCACATAGTTCATCTGAGACATACAATCATATAGGAAATACTTCCTATATTTATGGATATTATATCACCCCAAATATCCCTAACAATCAATTATTCATAATATATTATTTTTCATTATATATATATATATGACTAAGCAATTATTAGTATTTACATTGTTAGTTGTTTACTGTGTGTTAAATACTATTATGTTATTGTTTGTAAATTACCTTATGGTCAATATGGTAATATATTTATTATTGCTTAGTCATATATATTCATACATACATACATACATATATATATATATATATATATATATATATATATATATATATATATATATATGTATGAATATATATGACTAAGCAATAATAAATATATTACCATATTGACCATAAGGTAATTTACAAACAATAACATAATAGTATTTAACACACAGTAAACAACTAACAATGTAAATACTAATAATTGCTTAGTCATATATATATATATATATATGAAAATATATGAATAATATATATATGAATATATATGACTAAGCAATAATAAATATATTACCATATTGACCATAAGGTAATTTACAAATAATAACATAATAGTATTTAACACACAATAAATAACTAACAATGTAAATACTAATTTACCATACAGAAAATTACCAATAACATGTGAACACTAATTTTCCTAACATTCCCCCCTTAGTGAAAAAATGGGGAAGAACATTGCACAATTTGAAATTTAAATAAAATTATATACCAATGCAAACTTTTAGATTTGCATACTTTTATCTATATCTTGTTGCACATGATCACCTACATACAAAAACTTATCCCACTTTCACTTCCAATGAATTTATCATTGGTCAACCATACTTCAAAGAAGTCTAACAATCAAAGGATCTCTATAGTCAAGTTGCCCTCCTAGAAAACTATATACAATGTCAATGATATGCATATTCTCCTCTTTTTAAACTTAGTAGGGGAATGATTATAATGTTTTATTTTTTCACACAAAAAAAACAACTAAAAAATGAAAAGTGCCATAAAAACAAACTGTGACCTCATCATTGGTGGCTAATGACATGTGCTTTTTAGCCTCCTTCCTCTGATGCCTCCAACCTCCATTCATCTTGCTTCTTACTCAATTGATTTGGATTTGAGACTCAAATTTTTCCATATTGATTTTATTTATATAACTTATTTATTCAATGTGAAATAATTTTGATGTCAATTTTCATCGAAAATACATCCATTATAATCAATATTTTTTATTTTGATAAATTTGACACACCTAATTGCCATAAAAAATATCTTAACTCTTGACTTTGATGAGAATGGAATAAATGAACTATGACTATTTGAACCTAATCTTAACATCAAATAAAAGGCTATTGACTCAAATATTTTTGAATTCTTTGACACATTAAGATGACATCGTAGAATTGTATTGATGATAAAACTAATATTTGAAATCAACATATAAATAATAAAATATTATATAAATGCTAATATTCAAAAAACTAATACTCTAAATATGAGACTATGAAATGATGTTATTAAAAACTTTATACACTAATGTATTACTAGATTGAATACACAAATATCAAATTACAAAATATGTGAACCTATTTACCAACAACCCTAACATAGGAGTGGACTAAACTGGATGCATGAAGTGATTTGGTAGGTAAATCCATAATAGAATCTCATTGGTTTCCAATGCATGGAAAGGGAAAATAAGATAAAAATCTAACTGAAATAACACATAGCCATAAGCATAGTGTTGTAAAGGAGAATTTGAATTTGAGTTTATGTTTAAATTAAACAGGAAAAAATTAAGTGGCAAAATGTTTCTCATGACTCCACAAAGAAGGGCATAATTAAATATCAAATAATTATAGATATAATATGATGAGAAAATGATGTAGGTTTATTCCAATCATTTGAGTAATCAACCTTTTACAATATGCTTTGTATTCCAACTTCTGAACTTCAATGTCATGCCTGAGTAGAATAAACATAAGTCAAATGTCATGGGAGAGGGTGATGGTAAGTGTTGAGTTTGACATTGAATAAATTTGTAGCCAGTCTTGACATAAACTAAATATGGGAAAAGATTAGTCTATGAAAAACCAAGATGTAATGACCCCTAACAAAAATACAATGTAGTAGTGCACATAAAACTAAAACTATGTATGAATTACATATGAGAAACTACATCAAATGGGGTAATAACAAATAATATACTATCCCTAAAACAAATATACTCTATTACCACTATCAACTTTTAGATAAGATTATACTAAGATTTAACTCATACAAATATTTAACAGAGTTGAACACACTGATGGGGCTCATTAATCCTCTTCATTTAATAATGTCAATCTAGGGTTGGTGTCTGAAGGATGTATGCAATAAGATAGAGAGATATTTGTAAAATGGTTACTTCTATTACAATCCACACTTGTAGGAATTAAAAATAACACTTACAGAAAATAAATTATTGAATTGAAAATAAATGACAAACAAATAAAACACTTGTAGGTTCACAACAAACTATATGAAAAGAAATGTTTATAGAAACAAAGAAATAAAATAATAATTTACAATAAAATGATCATTACAAAAATAAATAAAAATACATTGATCCATCTTCCTTGGAATAAGTGGGAAGATCATTCCTCAGAAGAAGATTTTATTCATAACACAAACTTTAGAATAGATTGCTTAGAATGATGGAGAGAAAAGTATATTTAATTGATTTCATTCAAGTGTGGGAGGTTGCATTTATAATATCATGCTTTTAACCAACACCTTATTTAAGAGCAACAACCTAGATATCCTATCCTATTTCAATCTCCATAAAATATGGAAAAAACTATTTATTGAATTGAAATTGCATAAATCTATATTTGGATATAATCTATAAATAGAAATTCTATATATAAAAATCTCTATATAGAAAGACTCCAAATGGAAAGTGTTCTTTGTGATAGCTAGAATAGAATAATAAATCATTAGAATACATTTATAAATACTTTCTAAATAAGTTTGTAGTGGTTCTATTAAAGTCTATAGTAGTCTGATGCAATTCATAGCAAGTTTGATAAAGTTTGTAGCTATCCTGATATAATCCATAGCTAGTCTGATGTAATCCATAACTAGTCTGATAAAATCCATGGCAAGTATAATGCAATCCATAGTTAGTCTAATGTAATTCATAGCTACTTTTATATAATTTGTATCTACTGATCATAGCTATGTACTGAGTCTGGAGCTAATATATAATACTCTGATACTACTCTAACATTATTCCTGAATGGTTACTCTTTATACTTTGAATCATTATAGCTTAGTATGAACTATGCATACACATATTGACATCTTTTTCCAAATAATCATTATAAATAACTAATAAAGAGATAACAATGACTTCTAAAATAATAACCATGATATATACTTGTTATTTTATTCTAAATAAACCATAAGTTTAGAGACTACATTTAGATACACATCCTATGAAAGAAAAAAGATGTTACTTCATGGTTTTAATGATTTATTTTATGGTCTCATCATCTCCCCCACACCTAAACTCATGCATTTCCTCATGCTTGCCACTATTTAAAACATCATGGTACATATGCATGGGGTAGACATAGTATTCATATATCAAATGGGCTTCTTAAATTGATTTCATTTGTAGAAGTATAGTGAAATTTATCTTTTAAAATCTCAAACAAAAGTGGCCAATGAAAATAGATATTTAAGGATAGGTTCTTGTGTGGAGGTTTTTCCTACTATCCTTATATTCATTTTTAACATAAGTTCTTATGTGGATTTCTCTTTTTTATTTCCCCTTTTTTTTAAAGATGAGAGCAATTTCTTTTGTTGATAATTTCCTAATGTGCACAGATTTTATTTTGAGCACAAAGCAAATCTTGGCATAAAAAATCTTTTTCTTTTTAAAACTATGTACCATTATCAAAATCAAAATATATTTTCATTAACTTGTTTGTTTGAATAAGCCCAATTTTATTTTATTTTTTAATCTATTCTCCCCCACACCTAATATCATGAATTCCTCATGCATGACAAATAAATGAAGTGGGATGAGATTACACAGATTAGATGTAAGTTTTTTTTTCATTTCCCCATACCAAAGCTTCTACAAGAACTAAAAAAGTGGATCTTCACATTAAAAAAAAAACTATAAGTAAATTTAAATGTAAAATAGTAAATTAATATACCCTGGTATAACTTTAGTCTTCTTTGCCTTTATCATGGTAGCCAAAATCAAAAATGGTGGAAAAAGTGTTGATGAAAGTACAGTCTTGTTATGTTGAAAAATAAGAGCATAGAAGTAAGTAACTAAGTAAAAAGATACATCAACTATTATATTTGACAAATTATATTCTATTAATTTTATTTTTGCCCTTGACTAGCTAGTAAACTAGTTTTCTAATCAAGGCTCTTTATTGTAGCACTTGATTTGCCAGCAAGCTAGTTTTCAAACCAAGACCACTAACAATGCTTGAGGGTTTTCATTATTAATTATTTTTCCTAAAAACTAATGACATGGAAAATGTTAGCCAGACACTTTGTACATCTTCATATTACTTTCAAACATATCATTGAATTTTTCTTATGTTGATAGTTCTTCATTATTGATCTACTTGTTGATTTCATTGCTTCTTTTTATCAAAGGTGACTTAGGAGAATGTGCCAACTACTTGATAAAGTCATGGATAGAAATTTGTATCTCTGGAATGACTCTTTGTAACGATATTATCCTATAAAAATCCAAAACAAATAAAACCTTTTAATACAAGCATAATATCAACAATGTCAAAGAAGTATAAATGTCAATAACAGGAATATTAATATGAACATTTTGAATATATATAGAGGAATTTATTTCAACCTACTTAGGAGTGGTTGAAGGTTTAGGAATTAACATTGTTGATAATGGGATTGTACTATGGAAAATAATAAATCCCTTAGATAAGGTCTCTTATTATGCAAGTGGATATGATTTTAACTAATTCTTAAATATGGATGAAAACATGTGAAATAAAATGTCAAAAAAAATTATTTATCAACTATGCAGAAAAGATTAATTATTGTTTATGAGGGGAAGATAAAACTACATTTCTAGATTATTTTATGGACATTATAAGCTAAAAAACATACATGGGTAACTTTTTAGAGGTCCTTGGTTTCCTACTGCAAATAGATTTTATATGCCTCCTCTTGCAACTGAAATCTATGTGTTTTTAATCAACAACTTGGCCTAAATTTTTGTCATATTGAGAAAACTCTTCATTATCTTCTTCTTTGACTTGAAAATCAAAAAGTATAGGTTTGGGGTTGGTAGATCCTAGCAAGGTCAAGGGGAGCACTCCTTGCACTCTCTTTGTCATGATACAGGGCAGAGTTGAGGGGATCACCCCTCAAAGACAAGCCTAATTTACCACATTCGTAACCACAAATCTACTTGTCATTGAAGATGTTTTGATGATTTTGTATTATTTATATATCTTGATGAAAACATGTAATCCTTGATATTTTTTAGTATCTACATTACTCATAAATGATTAAATACTTAGTCCTATGCTACTATTCAAAAATTCAAAATTTTGATTTTTTGGATTGCATGCTAGTATTGCTTGGGATGAAAGTCTATTTATTTTTGGATTGTCATCATTTTTTTAAATAATTCAGACATGCAAACTAACAATAGACACAAAACATAATGAGCATTAAGATCAGATTAATTAATTTTTTTGAGTATTCTTAGAGAATATTTCAAGTAAAATAAATTTTTATATTCTATCAAACATCATTGCATGATATATTTTATTAAGAAATCTAAAAATTTTGCATAAACTTAGCAATCAATTAGAGAGAAAATATAAATTACACATGCTAAAAAGTAGTGATTTTATAATTAAATCAAGATCTATGTAAGACTTACTATTATTATCAGGACATGGCTATTTTACCCCTATAAAATCTAGAGAGCAATATATCTCTTTTGATACATGTAGTAATGCCAAATCCACTACATGGATTATTTTAATATTTGCATGATGTTTCCATATATTCTTTCACATTGACTATCCTATAAATATGTGAGAACCAATTATGTTTTTCTCCAAAAAAATAGGATCTCTTTTTTTTTAAAAGAATCCACTTCTATCATGATCTACATTACATGTGGTTTTTATTATCTTGAACTTGTCAAATTTATTTGACCCACCTAGAGTTTGTCCAAAATAACTATTTGCATGGTAATATATTTTCATGAAATATTTTGGGGGGATATATTTTTGTATTTTGTCCAATATCTGCATGAATCTCTCTTAATTTTGAAATGAATAAATATAGCATAAAAACCATTGAAACCATTATAATACATAATAGTTATTGTTATCAACCATACTAGATTTAGAATGGAGTCAATACGTAGAACTACCAGATAAAATAACAACTGTTTTGGTTGGAGTGACACTTTTTTATATCATATAATTTTGCAATTTGAACCTCTTCAAATGTAATGTCTTCATTAGCTATTTCTACATTAATAATTTTTTGAAAATTAACTATTCTTACCCAGAAGATTAAATACCCAACATAATTTTGGCTCAGGAGTCTTACTTTAGTAACTACACAAACTAAATTACAAACCATTTATTTCAGCAAAGATCATCAACATAATTCTCTTGTGAAAAATTAGTTTGTAAATTTCTCATTATCACGATGCCATCTCCTTCAACCATCCATTTCAATTGTGTCAAAATTTCATTCCTAATCTACATTAACCACTAAATCTTCCTTCATGATGTTAACAGTTGTATGTTCCACACAGTAGTGTTAGTATGTGATGGGGAGTTTTTTTTTTTTTAATCTAAAATTTCTAACTATAGAAATATAGATTTTAATCTACAATACAAAAAAAGAAATCTTAACCTATTTAGTAGAAAAATAAATTTTAAATAAACTGCCACTAAGTACCTCCTGTCACAAAATTTTCTAAGATTCCCTCTCATAGGGAACATTTTTTATCTATTGCCACTAGACAGTTCTTAAAAAAAATTGAATCTCCTAATAACATCATGTTCCTTGGAAATGGCACTAAAATGATAGAGATCATCAATCCTCTTCATTTAATAATGTCAATCTAGGGCTAGTTTATAAAGGTTGTATGCAATAAGAGAAAGAGATATTTGGCAAACAATTCCTTCTATCACAATCTAAACTTGTAGGAATTAAAAATCACACTTGTAGAAAATAAATTATTGAATTGAAAAATAAATGACAAACAAATAAAATACCTATAGGTTCACATCAAATTGTATAAAAATAAATGTTTATTTTAATAAAAAATAAAATAATAATTTAAAACAAAATGATAATTACAAAAATAAGTAAACATATATTGATCCATGTTCCTTGGAATGAGTTGTTAGCTCATTCCTCAAAAAAGGATTTCATTCAAAGCACAAACTTTATAATAGACTGCTTAGAATGATGGAGAGAAAATTATATTTGATTGATTTCATCATGCTTTCAACCAACACCTTATTTAGGAGTAACAATGTAGATATCGTATCTTATCTCAATATTCACAAAATATGGAGAGAGATATTTATTATAAGAATGTATTTATTACAACATAATCTCAATCTCCATAAAATATGGAGAGAGCTATTTATTGAAATGAAATTACATAAATCTATATTTGGATACAATATATAAATGGAAAGTCTACATATGAAAATCTATATATATTTATATATAAAGACTTCAAATGGAAAGAGTTCTTTGTGATAGTTGGAATAGACCAAGAAATCATTAGAATATATTTATAAATACTTTCCAAATAAGTCTGAAGTAGTTTTGTTAAAGTATATAATAGTTGGATGTAGTCTGTAGTAAGTTTGATGAAGTCTGTAGCAAGTCTAATGTAATCCATAGCTAGTTTAATGTAATCTGTAGCAAGTCTGATGTAACCTATAACTAGTCTAATGTAATCTGTAGCAAGTCTAATGTAATCTATAGCTAGTCTAATGTAATCCATATCTAGTCGAATGTAATCTATAGCTACTGAGTGTAGCTATGGGCTAAGTCTATATCTACTTTAGAAGACTTTGGCACTACTTCAATAATTTTCTTGAATGGTTACTCTTCATACTTTGAATCATTATAACTTAGTATGAACTGTGTATACACATATTGACATATTTTTCCAAATAATCACTAGAAATAACTAACAAAGAGATAACAATGAATTATAAAGGAATAAATATGATATATAATTTCTATTTTATTCTAAATAAATCATATATTTAGAAACTAAATTTAGATCCACTTCCTATGCAAGAAAAAATATGTTATTTCATGGATATAATGTGTCATTTTATGTTCTCATCACACATAGAGTTTTATATTTTAATCACACAATATGAATATTATATTTTCTATCATATAGTTTATTTGGGACATACAATTATATAGGAAAGACTTCCTACATTTATGGAGATCATATGTCCCCTAATATCTCAACCAAATACCCCTAAAAACAAGTTATTCATAATATATTATTTTCTATAACAATTTATATATGACTAACCAATAATAAATATATAACCATACTAACCATATAGTAATTTACAAAAAATAACCTAATAGTATTTACCACATGGTAAATAACTAAAACTCTAAATACTAATTTACCATACAATAATTCACTAATAACATGTGGACACTAATTTTCTTAACAGTATCCAAGGTAACCACATATGACGAAAAATAGTGGCCATGTACCTATTTAACATTTTAGACTAGTCCCTACTAAGAAGCATGTCACAGGCTTTGGGAATCTCTACCACCTAGATGTCAATGAACTATTTAATCCTATGTTTAGATTCTAGTTTTATGTGGACATTCATAAGCTCACCCACTACTTTGACCTTTGACTTATCTAGTTAAACCACCACCTTATCTAATTTGATAGGAACTAACCCTAACTTCACACAAATACTAATCAACATTACATTTGTTGAGGCTCTTGATTCCACTAAGAAATTATGTAGGTTATTTATAAATAACCTAATAGTTAGGAGGAAAGAGGAAGCCTTAGTCTTGTTCTTATAAATGAAAACACTGGTGTGATTCATCTTATCTTATACTTAGTCTGGGTAGGTTGCATTGGATTTTTAGTTAATTATTTCAATAGAAGATCATGTTGCTCAATGATTTGAGTAAGTTCATAAAGGGTGATATTCGATTTAATTTTCTTCATGTCTTTTACTATGTTATGTCCTCCCTTGTTTTGAACTAGTTGGGCCTCTATAGGAGCTTTTAGTTCATGGTGTTTTGGAGGTGGTGGGTCATTCCTATCATTGGGATATAATGAGGTTACATCATTGTTTGGGGGGTTGAGGTAGTAAGAGGAAGTTGTGGTTTTTAGTTTTTTAGGGCATAATTTCTCCTTTGGGAATATTCAAATGCATGGACTCACTAGTACTCTCTTTTAGGCCATTTTTTTCATGGCTAAAAAAATCCATAGTTTCTAGCACCATGGTCATGCGAGGGGGACTACATTATTTTGATGATTCTAGGTAATTCACAACCACCTCATACTCTTCCATTTATCTCTAAAATATCTCAAATGTGTTATATAACTCTATATAATCTAGTTCCCCATGTGTAGCCATGTTGTGTACTTGACACCAATTAGTTAGAGATATCTCACAAATGTTAACTTCAAGTAGCCTATTAGGGGATGGTTATGGTTGATTATGGGGATGACTATAATTTCTATTTTATCTTTGGTATAAGAAGTTTCTATTTAAACTTTAAGCATTAGTGTTATCCATATGCCTTTGTAGACCCAAGAAGTCATTACTTAGTTTTTGGACTAGTCATTGGATGGTATCCAACTCATTTTTAATAGACTCATAAGGTATAGTTTGAGTTTTTTTAGCTATTTCCAACATCACTTGATGATATAATTGAGGGGTCATTTCATGGTTTACTAGGTTAAGAAAGCCTAGGTGTTAGTTTCACATGGCATGACTAAAAGGGAGCTAGAAGCAATTAAAGCATGGGAATATTTTGGTTGTCATTAGGAAACAATTTCAATGTAGGCATATGTTATAAGACATTAAGAATGGGAGTTATCATTTGATGTTAGGGGTTTAACTAATTATCAACCTTTATGGATTTGACATAAGTTAGGGGTAAGTTGACTATATAGGGGTATCATCTTAATAACATGGAAATCTATGGGTCTAAGGAAGTTTTATACATATCTAATGCTAGTTAAGCATTTAGATAGTAAAACATAGTAACTCAGTTATACATTTTTTAGAACCTAGCATTGAAGTTTCTAATGGGATTATTGGGTTTCTATTTAATGTAAGAAAATTAATAGTAGAGGATACTAGGGTCAATGACTTGCCCAAATTGGGCCAATAAGTCACTACTAAACTAGTCCCAACTTGTGATTGAGTTCTCAGGAAGGTTAAGGAACTAGTCATAGTTTGAGTCCATAAATGTTTAGGGGAAAAATATACATGCTACATTTTTATGTTCTAAATTGAGAAGTCTCGAGGTAGTCTTATATGAGCTTATGTGTTCTTCAAATATGTGTCCTACATGGAGTGAAGTAGGGAAAGTATTTTTTGGGGTTTTAAAGTAAGTCATGGACAACTTTCAAAATGTTGATAGCAGACCCAACTAACCAAGGGATTTAGAGATCCATTGTGGGCTATCTACTTGGTGGAGACTACAAAGACAAGATACTAAAATTGACTACTAGTCTAGGTCTATGTCTATGAATTATGGGCCTCTTATGGAAACGTAAAGGTGAAATAATTAATCTACCATGAAGGGACCTAGTTATGGTGATACGTACAGTAGGCTTTAGGGTGTTTCATAGACAAACAACAATTACAACATTACCATTATCAAGAATAACGAGCATAAACTCAATAGACTATCAAATTGGTTTGAAAAATAAATTCCCTCCTTCTGGCACCAGTTGTTGTGTGTATATTAAGCACATAATAAGGAGTATAACTGAGGGATGAATAGCTCATTAAATAAAAGTCAAGGGTACTCTCAGTTAAGTATTCAAAAAGAATTACCCTCATTCTAGTGCCAATTATTGTTAGCCCTGATATTCTTTCTACCTCTGAAGGTACTCATGGGGTTGAGTCTTCTAAAGAGGAGATTGGGAGATAGTGCATGGGATAAAACATCCCCTAGTTAATATTAATATTGATGTTGGCTCAATCCAAGGACTGAGAAATTTAACCTTTTATACTCAAATAGTCATGTATGTTACCACTAATGCTTCAAGATATGTTTAATTAAACTTTGGATTAGTCATCATCTAAAGTAGCTCATACTCATCATTTAATGTTGAGTCATACCTCACATATTTCTAAAGTAGGGGAGAAAGTTTATATTTAAAAATAAACATCAAATGGATGGTAAGGTAGGGAAGGAAAAAGTGTTTCTAGGCCTGAAAGTGATAATACTTCAAGAACCAAGCTAAGTGCCTTGCCATAGTTATACCATTATGTGCTAAGTTTCATCAAGGGTTATGACCTAGTTTTACACAATGGGAGGAATATAGGGAAATAGGGAAGAATGTTTGATTTTTAAACCCCTCACTAAATATAAATATTCAAAAATCCTATGGTAAATAACACATAAACTCTTAAAACATAATTTGTATATTAACACACAAATTACAAATATTATAAAGGAAATTAAAGGGGTTCATAAATGGGTTAGAATAACAAAGCACATTATAACCACTACAGTAATTGAGTAATAAATCATTAGTTTAGTTTTATTATAATTAACATTCATTCAATAACTATACATGATTGATAACTTTTAATAAATAAACCATGAATTTTGTATAAAGTGAAATATTGTATTCCTTTAAACAAGTTAGTTTATAAAAGTATCGATTATGGCAAACATTCACATTCAAAAGGGTGAAGGAAGAAGCAAGTGAAATCTTGGTTTAATTTTGAAAATCTTTTGGGATTAATAATTATCGACCCTTAAAATAAAATATAGTTATACATTTATATATAAGGATGTGGCTCACCTCCAAGTAGTATGACATTCCCATCCTGGGCCATGATGTCCACTCTAGGTTATTAAAACCATATCAATTTCCAGAAAAAGAGAATAAAATCCTCCTACCTCCCTTAAAAATATCCCTAAAAGCCCACCTAACTGATGTGTGGAGGGGCTTGAAACAAACCACTTCTTAATTGCCTATACTCTACTCCCCTAACAACTAATGCAACTACCACTAAGTCAAACTCTCAATCTAGTTTGTCCAAATTCATTGGTGGATCCCAAAAGATCATCTGTGATTGGGCCACCAACATTTGATAAACTTGGATTGGCACCTCCATAGCCACCTTGACTTATGACACCTATCTAATGCTTATAATGGATTGGGTGGAGATTTATAACACCACCTAGGTTACAACCTTGTTGGGATTAGCCATCTTCTTTCTCATGACCTAGTTGAAGTGACCCATGTGAACTCCAAACTCACCCTTGTCTATTCCATATAGGTGGAATAGTAAAAAGATATTTACCTCCTTAAAGTAAGCCAATATCATTTTATTTCCCTCTTCTAGGGGGTACTATAGTTTATGCCAAGCTCAAATACTCGTCAATTACAACCCTCATGTTCCTAATGTATATTTAGTATAGGCTCAAGTCTGAAGTTGGAATGAGATTCAATTCTAATAATATACCCTTATGCACTATAATATCCAACTTCCTTTACTTACTCTCTATTAGAGAAATTCTTTTTAAATAAGCTTGGGTCCTTTGAATATGCATCCTTTTTCCCACTAGAGTCTCAACCACTTTTCCTAGAGTTGAGAAAAGTTTCAAAAGGGTGTCTTTGATTTTTCCAATTAGCTCAACATAAAAGGACCTCTTCACCTATGCTTCCAAGGCTTGGACTTGATCTTACATGTCCTCCATTAGCTTCTTTGACATGTCATGTGTGGCTTTAAGGATTGAGACTAGGTCTTTGGATACCTTTTCCTTTCCCATAAAGTCTTCACCTTGATGAGGGAGAAAAAATCCTATCAGGTATACCAGACTGATGAAATTTTGAGTGAGGATCCTCTGCATGTTTCCTAGAGTGTAGTTAAAGTCTTATTACACATTAAGGTCCCCCTACATTATCATCTCAGGTGCCTTCAACATTGTATATGTTCCTAGGGTGGGAGGAGGTGTTGGTGGGGTGATTGAGATGGTGGTTATAGGTGGGAGATGAGGTGAAGGGGGCATGGATGAAGCAAAAGGGATGAATGAATAAATTAGTGGAGGAGGAGGCATGGGTGTGTGAGGAAATATGAATGGGGAGGACCAAGGTAACATATATGCCTACCACTATCTTTGAGTCAAGTTAACTTTTGGAGTTATGACTTGAGGGAGAGGGGAATTAATCAAAAAGGAGGGAATTAGCTAGTTAAAGACAAATCTTTGGGAACCTAAGATGATGGAAATGGGGGGCTTGGGAACAATTTGGGGAGCCATGGTGGGTAGTAAAGTAGAATTAATGAGAGCCTATGAAGGAGACCAAGAGGGAGAAATTTATACCTAGATAGAAGGTCAAGTGTGAGATGCCTTCTAATTTAGCCTTTTTCTTGAATTAGCTTTAGATGTTATAATTAAGGGATCAAGGGTGGCAGAGGCCACACAGACCAATTGAGGAGTTTACCAGGCCATAGATTATGTTACCAAAATGGCATAAGATGCCTAATATGTGCACATAGGTACACTTATCACTATATATATAGATTTACTTATTGAGTTCAAGGCACCTACATATACTTAGACCTATGGAATAACTAGTAGGGGCACTAGAGAGGTCCTTGGTTGTGGAATGAATGATTTAATTAGGAAAGAAGAGGTGAGGATGTTGTGTGGCCAAAGCTAGAAGCACTTGGGTGAATTATGGAGGGTTGAAATGGGGAACATAGGAGGTACATCTAGGGGGATTATTAAGGATCTAAGAAATTAGGTGGTGCCATGAGAGGTTGTTGAAGAGTGAAAGGATTAAGAGAAGGGACTTGAGCAGGTGCTAGCTACTAGTCCTTCCTTAGACTTATCTCTGAACTACTTAAGATATCAAACCTGAGTGCTTAAATAACTTGGGTTTGATCCATTTTATTTGGAAACACCTGAGGTTAGGTCACATAGGGTTGAACTACCTGAGGCTAATCCACTTGAACTAGAGGAGGTGTTAGTAGTGGAGCTAAGGGATGTGGTGTAGGAGGATATCTAAGAGGACAAGCCACTATTACTCCTTGTATAATTATCCTTAAAAGATAGGGGAGTCACTTAGACATCCTCATTAGTTAGGCCATTATAGAAGAGGCAAGGTCAACCTAAGTGGAAGGCCTAGGCTAGGCCTACTTTCCATTCTTCTTCTTTTAATCCTCTATTCTATTTAACTCCTCTTGATTACCTTCTAGATTCAGGTAGAGATCATCAGCATCCTCAAATTAGTGGCCATAATTAAGTTTGAGATGGGCTTGATATTTGGCCAAATGATCCTATATAACACCATGCATATCCTAATCCATATGATCTTCATTTTCTAAGGCAAGGGATTCCCTCCCCATTTCTATATTCTATAAAGGAGGTAATACCCAATACATGTGGTGTCAAATAGTGATTAAGAGAGGTAGGTAGACCATATATTGATGGTTGATATAATGTCTAAAGGCACCTTCCACTAGTAATTATGTAATTTTATACTCTACAAGGAATTTTAGGACTTGATAGGGTAGGCCAAGAAGATCCTTGACAGTACCAATAGTCACCAATGGGATTGAGAGAGTCCTAGATTTCCTTCAATAATCAAGGTATGGATGCCTAATTGATGGACATGTCAACCAATGGGTAGAAGTATTCATAGATTTATCAGATGTGGTTTAGATAATGGTGGCCATATAGTTTTTAAAAAAATACATGGACCATCATGCCCTTAGGAACCCATGCCAAAAAAATAGAAGGCTTGAATGTGAGCATCCTATAGACTACATCTAATAGGTAGCTCATCATGTATAAATCACTACCTCTCTAGGCATCTACCACCACTTTGATCATGTTTAAGTTGATTATCCATCCTAGGTTAGGGACTTTCTCATTTTGGAGTATTATGTGGAGCGAGGGAATCCATATGAGGTTGACATGTAGACATTTACTCCCCCCGAAATAGTGAGTTGAGTAGGATCATCCCAACATGAATTCCCTGTTTGAAGGTTCATATATTATGTGTATTCACATATATATTATTTACCCACCTTGCATTAGGGTTCTTAGCCCAATCCTTTGAGATGTCATGAATCTAGTGAATGTTAGTCTAGGTGGTCACAATGGTTGAGTTCTAGGTGACTATGTACTCAAGGAGTTTGTAGTAAGCCTTGAAGGTGGCTCCAAAAAATTTAGTGATTTTATGTTTTTTTATTCACATATAGAACCATGTCATGGATGCCATCCTATGCATATTTCATCATTCACAATAATTTATTGAACAAGTTAATGTAGGGAAAGACCTTAGGCTTAGTCACGGCTTTGTGCAACCCACACTTAACATAGGCCTAAAGGGAATCTTAAAATTCATCCTCATCATCACTTCTAGAGGATTTGGATAATAAATCAATATCTTTGAAATTTTCATTATAGTACCTAAAATGTGTCAAACCATCTAGGAATGTAGTGTCTCTATGTTCTAGTTTGACTTTGAGGTTTTAGGATGAGGTGGCCATTTCAGCTAGGATATAATTTTATGATAAACAATGATAATAAAAATGGAAAACATGGGGGAATTAGTTAGATCAAAAAGTTAAAATTATATTTTGGGATACTAAGAGCAATAATGGTTGATGACTTCACCTTAAGGCACTTATAAAGGTCTACATACATCTCCTACATTTATGGCATTTGGTATCTCATTTGGTGTGATTTCAAATTAGAGTTAGTGGCCCAATCTTTCCCATTTATTTATTAATCTAGACATAAAATTTGAAATCATGATCGCTCAACACCTACTAAATTTGATGAACATAACATGATGATTTATAATGTCTAGTTGGGGCCTAGTTTCCCATCTAATTAATGTCAATTTTTTGGTAGGCACATTTCCATATCATCATCAAGGTTTCTTAATTCATTTTTGATTTGTGTCACATGTCCTTTGATAATTAATTTGTGTTATAATATTTAACATCTGGGCGTAGCCTGATGTTCTATCTTTATATGCTTGGGAGAAAGAGAATGTTATCTAGAAGATGTGTGACATATTTTGATTATCCTTTCAACTCTGAATGTACCTTGTTTTGATAGCCTCAAAGTCCTTTTTAGATCTTCCTACCAATATTCATGGATATGCCACATGGAATTATGTTATAAGTTGATCTCTCTTAGGTTCTAAAATTTATGATAGTGCTAGGACACTGACATGTCTGACTTTAAGGGAATAACATTGGTTAGATCCTAGTAATTTTGACCTCTAGGACACATGATGTTATTCCACTCAATTGGGCTCTCCCAGAATCTAACATCTCTAATACACCTAGGATACTAACTAGTTTGACTTTGATTAACATGAAATTTTCCCATTAGGTTGGGATCTCTTGAGATTTGACATTTTTGATAGATATGGGAGAATGACCATTCTAAATTTAGGTTGAGCTCATTGGTTGAATCTTGGAAATTCTATCTTTTGGGACATGTGGTATTCTTCCACTTGATCAAGCTCTCCTAAGATCTAACATCTCTGACAGACCTAGGAAACTAATAATTCTAACTTTGATTAACATGGTATTCTCCCATTTGTTAGGCTCTCCCATTTTTTGACATTTTTGATAGATATGGGAGACTAGCCATTCTAACTTTTGGGTACCTTTATTGGTTAGGCTATGATAGTTATGACCTCACTATTAATGATCCATGCAGTTCCCTTTCATTAAATTGTCCTACTTGTATAAATACACAAAAGTGACTAAGTAAAAAGGAAACAATCATAATGAATTATATGCTCACCTAAGTTCAAATTGGAGTACATAATGTGTAACATAAGAATCTAAGAGTTTGACCTTTGGGATATTGAGACTCTAGCAACCTGAATATGGGATCGACCTTATAAAAAAGTTAGTGCACTTAAATATTCCAAGTAATAAAGTACCTAGTTTATTTTAGGATGATTCTAGGACTTGACTATGTTAAATTCAAAGGTCATGATGGCTCTCAACAATGATCAAATAGTACTTACAAATAAACCACACATTTAGGGAAAACAAGGGTAGAATGGGAATTCAAGGATCTTCTCTTGATGAAGTTGGTTAAATAAAGATAAAAGGTTCAAGAAAACTGAGTCATATCATTTTAAAGATGGGTCCCCCATTTATATATAACATGGGGTGTGTTGGCCACAACAATATTTTAGTCCAATAACCATCAAATTTGTTAAAGAACATGATATGTTGTATTTAACTTTTTTTAAAATGTTTATGTTAATATTTCCATCATGCCTCTACCTCAGAGGTTTTATTTGAACTATTTATGGTTTAAGGGTATATACAATAAGCATCATAAGTTAAAATGAAGCCACAAGATAGATCTATAATAATAGAATTCAAAATAGTAATTAGATCTACTCTAGAGCCTCAAATATCAATAAAATGAGCACCTATGTCATTGAACAAGAAAGAACAATGAAAAGAGTGAAAGAATGATGGAAATTAGAAAGGATTTTTTTAGTATAAAACTATATTCTAGAAGTGATTACCCTATTATCCTGAGAAATTAATTGTTTTCTTCCTTTGGGATAGAAATAATAAATCATTACTTATGTATTGGACATAATCAATAGACTTCCAATTTTTTACCCATTTTTTTCAAATCTTTATTTCATGTTTTTCAGGTTTGTAACTATCTATATAGGTGTGTAAGCTGCTGAAAAATAGTAATGTATATTCACTTCACTAAATTTGTGGGTATAATTTCTTAGTTTTTATTCTTATTACACTTAACCTAATTCTTAATAAAGTGTTGCAAGAGAAATCATAAAGTGTAAGGTTAGTTGGCTCAAGAAACCTCTTGAGGAGTTGTAGCTATAAATCCTACATGCTTGTAATTAGATCCAATATAGTTCTTCTCTCCTTATAAAATCAAGTGCATCTATATGAAAATTCACTTAATCATTATTTAGACACATGTATAGAACTAGTTAACATTTGAAAATCATGAAGAGAAGAAATATATATTTACTAGTGTGCCTAAATTTAGACACCTAATTTTAGTACTAGACCCTTTTCCATACTTTTTTCCTATTTTATCACATTTGGTCCATGTAGATACATTTGGATATTTTTAGTACATCTTCCCCTTGTGTTGGGCCAAATATCATCATCCCCTAACATAAGTCTTCCTTATATCTTGAAATTTGTTCACATTTAACCAATGATAAGCTACCCATATGATGAAAAATGTTTGAAAACCTACATATTGAGTATTCTTTTTCCTTCATACATCCTATATGCTTCTAGAGTGACCAAAATAATATTTCAATGTATTATCTTATGTCCTAATCAGACCATGTGAATGGTTTCATTAATTTATGGGTCCCCTATGCCTAGGGTGTCACATTATCCTATATTTTAGGGACAGCCTAGATTATACCTTAGAGGAGTTTATATTAATATAGGTACCCTTATCTATTTATTTATATATAATTTTTATTCAAACCTTTTATAATTCAAGTCTCTCAATCATTATTCTATCAAGATTTATTAAGAGGACATCACCAATACTTGTTATGGATATTATAAATTGAGCTAACATTATTTATGAATTTTATTCAATTCTTTTGCCATCATAAAATCATACCAAAATAAGTCTTAGGTGAATATCCATGTACTTACATATTCACATCTAGGGAATAGGAAGTCCAAAACCCTTGCTCAATACTTTATTTACTCTACACATAATAGTTAAGGTGTGGAGCTAAAAGCTTCACCAAAGGAGCATTTTGCAAAGTTGCAGGTTTACACAGTCACCGGCATCAGTCAGGAGCGACCGACGTCAGTCAAGAGTAGACCAGGAGATGCCGGCGTCAGTAGGGATTGGCTGATGTCGGTCACAGGCAAATAGGTAGGAACCGACGTCGGTAACTTGTGCGTCTAGAAAGCTATTTTCATGGACTGAACAGAGTGTTTGCATGATAGGATTAAGTGATAGTCTTAAGTCCACATCTCTATTATTAGTAAGACTATTTAGAGCCCTTGATTAGGAGGTGCATCTGATGGCTATAGTTATATGCTCATGTTTCTTAATTATTATATAATAGGATAGTTCTTCTTAGCTTATTGTATGAGTAATGTTGAATTGAACAGTATAGAATTGTATATGTGTATCAATCCAGATTGTTGGAGTTGATTGTAATTGAGAGAGAGAGCTCTTGAGGGAAAGAGATCTAGAGAGAGATATGTACATCTGAGAGAGGTGTGGAAGAAAAGAAGTTTATTCAATTGTATTCCTTCTGTAAAGAGTTTAATACAAGTTTTTAGGGTGGTTTCTTGTATCTCTTATTCTTTGCTATTTATCATTCTAGTTACTTATCTTTCTGGTTTAATTTTGCATTTATTGCTTTCATATTGTAATCAACATTGTTGGTTGATCCCCAACAAGTGGTATCAGAGCTCAGGTTGACTAACAGGTGTTTCAGATCTAGTTAGTGTGTATTGATTACAGGGTACTCATAGGGTTTCTACAGGGATTTCTATTTGAGTGGGAGAAGCAATGGCAGAAGAAAGTAAACTGAGAATGGAGAAGTTTAATGGCAAGAATTATCAACATTGGAAAATGTAGATAGAGGATTATCTATATCATAAAGATCTATACTTACCGTTAGGTGGAATTGCAAAGAAGCCCACAGACATGGATGATGAACAATGGGAAGTTCTTGATAGAAAGGCTTTGGGGTCTATAAGACTGAGTCTGGAATCTACTGTGATATCTAATTTATCACAGGCAAAGTCTATGATAGATTTAATGACTACTTTAGCAAATTTGTATGAAAAACCCTCAGCTTTTAATAAGGTATATCTTATGAAGCAGTTATTTAATTTGTGTATGCAAGAAGGTGGATCTGTATCTAATCATCTAAATGATTTCCATGGAATTGTAAATCAATTAAGTTCAGTCAAAATAGTGTTTGATGATGAAATTAAAGCTCTTTTAATATTATGTTCTTTGCTTGAAAGCTGGCATAGCTTGGTAATGGCAGTTAGTAATACTGCATTTGCTTCAAATATTTTAAAAGTAGAGGATGTTGTTAGTGTAATCTTGAATGAAGAAATTCACAGGAAAAACACAGAGGAAACATTAGGGAACACTTTAAGTTTTGAGAGTAGGAGAAGGCAAAAATAGAAGAGCAAGAAAGGGAGATCAAGGTCTAAGTTAAAGGTGAGAGGTAGATCCAAATCCAGAAATGGCAGGAAGCCACAATGCTGGAATTGTGGAGAGATTGGGCACATAAGCAGAGATTGTTGGTCAAAGCCTAAGGAGGACAATCAGCACGAAGGAAAGGAAGAAGCAAAGGTTGTAGGTATTGCACAAGATGCTCTTATATTCTCTTTGCATAATAATATAGAATCTTGGGTTTTAGATTCTGGTGCATCTTTCCATGCAACCCCTAATAGAGAATATTTTAGTGACTATGTCCATGGAGATTTTGGAATAGTGTATTTAGGGGATGATGAGCCTTGTAAAATTATTGGCAAAGAAAATGTGCAGCTAAAAATATAGAATGGCAACACATGGGTGTTGAGAGATGTTATGCATGTTGCCAGCTTGAAGAGGAATTTGATTTTTGCAAGAAAGTTAGGGGATGAGGGTTGTACAGTAACTCTCACAGCTGAATCTTGGAAGGTGACCAAGGGTGCACTTGTATTGGCCAGATGTAAGAGAGTAGGTACTCTCTATTTATGTAATTGTGTTACTAAAAATTCTCCTTCTGTATTATCTACTTTAGATGTGGATGGAAAGTTGTGGCACTCTAGACTCGGCCACATGAGTGAGAAGGGAATGTCCATTCTTAAGTCAAAAGGTAAGCTTTCAGATTTGAAAAGCATAGATCTAGATTTTTGTGAGCACTGTGTTTTTGGAAAACAAAAGAGAGTGAGTTTTCTCAAGACTGGATCAACAAAGAAGAAGCATAAGCTGTAGCTTGTTCACACAGACGTGTGGGGACCGGCTCAGGTTGCTTCTATTGGAGGATCACAGTACTATGTTTCGTTCATAGATGATGCTACAAGAAATGTATGGGTCTATTGTATTAAGAATAAATCTGATGTATTTGAGACTTTTAAGATTTAGAAAGCTATGGTTGAGAATGAAATAGGCAGAAGATTGAAGTGCTTGAGATCTGACAATGGTGGTGAGTTTTATAGCTACAAGTTCAACTGGTATTGTTATATGCATGGAATCCATAGGCAAAGGATGGTTCCAAGGACACCTTAGCAAAATGGAGTTGCTGAAAGGATGAATAGAACAATTATGGAGTGTGTAAGGTGTATGAGATTGCATGCTGGTTTGCCCTTAGAGTTTTGGGCAGAAGCTATTGACACTATAGTGTACCTGATTAACAAAGGACCCTCTACAGCTCTGAATGGTGGAATTCCAGAAGAGGCATGGATAGGTAAAAAGATAGACCTCTCATTTCTCAAAGTTTTTGGTTGTGAAGCCTTTGTGCATGTTGATAAGGAAAATAGAAAGAAGTTGGATGCTAAGTCTATGAGGTGCACATTTATTGGCTATGGCTCTGATGATTTTGGATTCAAGTTTTGGAATCTAGGAACTAACAAGATAATTAGGAGCTATGATGTTGTTTTTAATGAAAAACTGATGTATAGTGATCAGTTGAAGAAGCTGAAACAATCTGGGCAGAGCAATGGAGAATTTGACGAGGTGACGGTCCAAAATGAGCTCATGGGAAAAATAAATCACAGACAGGAAAACACAGAGACTGACATCAGCCAGGCAAGAACCGACATTGGTAAAACAAAAACTGATGTCGGTCATATAGTGACCGACATCGATAGGATAGAAATTGACGTTGGTCAGGCAGAACTAACGTCGGCCAGTTACAAGCCTAAAAGTGATCGAAGTCGGTCACTGTCAGAGAATTTGGGTGGACAGCATGTTGTGAATGAGTCTCAGACACCCATTAGGAGGTCAAAAAGGGTAAGTAAACCTTCAATTCAATATTCCCCTTCATTATTCTATTTATTGCTTACTGATGGTGGAGAACCAAAGAGTTTTGAAGAAGCAATACAGGTAGAATCCAAGAATCAGTGGGAGCATGGCATGGTTGAGGAAATGGATTCCTTGAAAGAGAACCAAACATGGGATTTGGTTGAGCTACCAGCAGGAAAGAAGATACTTAAGAATAGATGGACCTACAGATTGAAGGAAGGTGAGAATGGACAGATGAGATATAAGCCCAGATTGGTAGTGAAAGGATTTGCACAAAAACCAGGTATTGATTTTGGTAAGATTTTTTCTCCTGTTGTTAAAATGACTTCTATACGGACTGTATTGTCTTTAGTTGCTATTGAGGATTTGCATCTTGAGCAGCTTGATGTTAAGATAGCATTTCTTCATGGAGATTTGGATGAAGAAATATATATGGATCAGCCAGAAGGATTTGAGGTCAAAGGTAAAGAGAAGTTAGTGTGCAGATTGAAGAAAAGCTTGTATGGCCTCAAGCAAGATCTTAGACAGTGGTATTTGAGATTTGACAGGTTTATGACTGAGCATGTCTATAGTAGGTGTCAATCTGAGCATTGTGTGTATTTTAAGAGATTGGATAATGGTATATATATTATTTTGTTGTTGTATGTAGATGATATGCTGGTTGCAGGATCACACATGTAGGATATCTCTGAGCTTAAGGTGAAATTAGCTCAAACATTTGCCATGAAGGATTTGGGAGTAGCAAAGAAAATTCTTGGCATGAGCATTAAGAGAGACAGGAAAAATCACAGGTTGATTTTGTCTCAAGAGGATTATGTGAACAAGGTGTTGAAATGGTTCAATATGCAGGATGCAAAACCGGTAAGCACACCTTTGGCTAGACATTTTTAATTGAGTAAAGAACAATGTCCTAATTTACATGATGAGTTAGAGTACATGAGTAGAGTTCCATATTCTTCTATAGTAGGGAGTTTAATGTATGCAATGGTTTGTACTAGACTGGATATTGCCCAAGCAGTGGGAGTTTTAAGTATATGGCCAATCCAGGAAAGGAACACTAAAAAGTAGTTCAGTGGATCCTTAGATATCTGAGAGGAACTAGCAGTAGGCATTTGTGCTATGGAGGTTCAGATACTTCTCTACATGGTTATGTAGATTCAGATATGGCAGGTGATTTGGATGGCAAAAGGAGCACCACAAGATATGTTTTCACTATTGGTGGAATGGCAGTTAGCTGGATATCAAAGTTGTAGAAGGTTGTTGCCTTGTCAACTATAGAAGCAGAGTATATTACAGTCACAGAGGCTAGCAAAGAGATGATATGGATGACACAGTTCATGGAAGAGCTTGGAAAAGAGCAAGAGAGTTGCAGATTATACAGTGATAGTTAGAGTGCAATTCATTTGGCTAAGATTTCAGCCTTTCATTCAAGAATAAAGCATATACAGCTTAGGTACCACTTCATAAGACAGGTATTAGAGGATGGTGAGTTGAAGCTGGAGAAGATCCATACAGATAAGAATCATGTGGATATGCTAACCAAGCTAATAACAAAGGAGAAATTGAATCTTCATTCAACTTCTGTTGGTCTTCATGATTGAGTTGAAGATGGAGGAGCTAGAAGATGTTGTTGTACAGGTACTGGTGTAGCTGTTTATCTCCAAGTGGGAGATTGTTAAGGTGTGGAGCTAAAAGCTTCACCAAAGGAGCATTTTACAAAGTTGCAGGTTTACACAGTCACTAGCATCGGTCAGGAGTGACCGACGTCGGTCAGGAGCAGACCAGGAGATGTCAGCATTGGCAGGGATCGGCCGACGTCGGTCACAGGCAAACAGGCAGGAACCAATGTCAGTTACTTGTGCATCTAGAAAGCTATTTCCATGGATAGAATAGAGTGTTTGCATGATAAGATTAAGTGATAGTCTTAAGTCCACATCTCTATTATTAGTAAGACTGTTTAGAGCCCTTGATTAGGAGGTGCATTTGATGGCTGTATGCTCATGTTTCCTAATTATTATATAATAGGATAGTTCTTCTTAGCTTATTGTATGAGTAATGTTGAATTGAACAGTATAGAGTTGTATATGTGTATCAATCCAGATTGTTGGAGTTGATTGTAATTAAGAGAGAGCTCTTGAGGGAAAGAGATCTAGAGAGAGATCTGTACATCTGAGAGAGGTGTGGAAGAAAAGAAGTTTCTTCAATTGTATTCCTTCTGTAAAGAGTTTAATACAAGTTTTTAGGGTGGTTTCTTGTATCTCTTGTTCTTTGCTATTTATCATTCTAGTTACTTATCTTTCTGGTTTAATTTCGCATTTATTGCTTTCATATTGTAATCAACATTGTTGGTTGATCCCCAACAATAACTACATGAGTTATGATTCCAACATGCAAGTTACATAGTGCAACTCCTTTGAGGTTCCCTGACCCCTAATTTATTTATTTTATTATTTATTTTTCATTTGTGTAAATATATTTCAAATATAAAAGAGTTAAAAAGTAGAATAATCTATCCAAAAATTGGAAAAGTGTAGGTATAACCCTGATCAACATTAGACAATATAATTGCTCCTAAAATTTAAATTTTTAAATATACAAGGGATAGTATTATTTTTTAAAAAATCAACATTAATTTCCTAGGTAAAAATCATAAGTATAACTAATTCTATCATATTCTAAAAAT
Source organism: Torreya grandis (assembly GCA_037957365.1). NCBI lineage: Eukaryota > Viridiplantae > Streptophyta > Pinopsida > Cupressales > Taxaceae > Torreya > Torreya grandis. Next base: position 38,582 of record JARHVA010006698.1, on the reverse strand, counting down.
TCTTAAATCACAAAATAAGTTATGGGTTTTATTTGTCTTAATGTCTAGATTCATAATTCTAACATCTTTTAAAAATATGCTAGTAAGTTACACTTTATATTTTTATGTTTCAGCCCTCTTAGTAAAATTTCTAAGGTTTTGTTATCTATTTTAACACATTTAAGATACGTTTATATGATTTTATTTGATGTGTTTAATTAGAGTTGCATTTTTTACAAATTTAAATGTTTGTGCATAGATTAGGTCTTTATGTGCTAAATTTTTAAAACATGTTTTGATCAAACCTGACTAATACTTGCTTATTTCTAGTTAAAATTTTAATCAGCCTTTAGAATCAGGTGCACTCATCTTTATGACTTAACCACATATATATTTTAAGGTTACCTAGGGTTTTATGCTCCATTCTCAAATCTAATTTTCATATTTTCATCTTTTGTTATTTACTCCTTGTGTATCTAGGTTTGCTTCTCTTTTGCAATATCATTAACCCTAGACACTGGGGTATTTTTTTAACCCTATGATGGATATTTATTTTGATGATGAAAATGCATATGTTTGACATTTTCCTCTTATTTTTTATACTTTAGACAATAAAAATGATAATTATAATGATGATGAATCTTATTATGGTGATAGTGAAGATGAAAGGAAAATACAACTTAATTTCAACCCTACTAGACCATATGAAAATGTTCATTGTTTTTCTGTCCCTCATTTTTTTATTTGATAGGGTAAAAAACTAGGGTTTACAAGGATCTTGGAACCACCAAAGTGTAATACAAAAGTATCAATAAGCCAATCCAAGGCCACACAAGAAAAACATCAAAAACTAAATATAACATACTAAAAGCAAAGAAAAATAGAAACATAAAAGATTAGGAGGGGTGTCCCTCCAATGGATCTTCTTCCTCCTTAGAATTCTTCATAGGGATATCCTACTTAAACATTGATATATTAGCCCATGTGTAGTTGTTAGGTCCTTCTATTGCCTCTCCTAGAAGAATCATACATGACCTCTTTAGCCCTTGGACCTATAGGGGAATATTCTTTATGGGGGCCAAATTGGGAAAACCAGGTAGGGGGTTTCCATGCTCTTAAATGATTATTTGATAAGGGTCTAAGTAGTCTTAGAGGATTGGATGAAATATTTCATATTGGATTCAACTTTCCTATGAAGTGCATTCCATTCTTTTATAATATTGGTGAGGGTCAACCCTGCCTCCTACACCTTATAATTAAATTTATCTAAATACTCATTATTTTTCATCTCTTTTGATAGAATAGATTTGCCCTTCTAGGTAGCCTCCATGAAATTTCCCTTATCAAGGGTGATTGTCTTGGGTTTAGGTATGAATAGCTTGAATGGAACGTCATCAATAAGGTTTTTATAAAGACTAGAATGGGGGGTACTCGTAGAAGGCGAATAGGATCCTGAAGTGGGATCTTCCTCTAAGGAGTCCTCTTGAGAGTCCTCCCTGATGGAGGATCCCCCTAGGGGACCTCCCTCCCTTGAAGGGTTTGGTTGTGTTTGATGAGAAGTAAAACTATCCCCTAGTGTAGGATAGGGTTGTTTTTGTTTACTTGATGAATCAAGGTAGTGCATTCTAGAGATTTAAGCAGGAAGAAAGGTAGGCTTATCTTATATCTAAAAAGTGATTCATAACAAAAAATGATGAGAAAAGATTAAGGTATCTTTACCATCTAAGGTTATATAATACTTCACTTAGAGATAATTTTTTGGCTAATGTTGAGGAAGATTCACCTAGGGGAAACCCTTCTTTTCAATCTTTATAAACTCATTTATGAAAAAAATCATTGAAAGAGATCTTGCTTATTAGTTTGGTCCTTGAAGGCCTTGTTCCCCTCATAAGACATGCCATTAGCCTCTCCAATAAAGTCCTCTATAATAGTTAATTTTATGCCATGAATTATCACCTTGCATTTATTCCAAGTAGCTAAAAAATCTTGGGCCACATCAGTGTCATGCTCAATGATTATCACCATGAACTGTATGAAACCCCCATGTTTAAGTTTCTTCCAAACCTTTTTATACCCCGACACTTTTGTGCATGAGATTGGCTTAAGCCTTTCTTTATCTCCACCCATTGATGTAGTGGCAATAGAGTTGAAAAAATTAGTTAAATGGTTCTAGAGAGAGTGAGTTTGAATAATACAAATGGTGCTTTGGAATCCCACCATTATCACCCTATATAAATTACACCACCTCATATCATCATAATTCCATATCATCATATTTAAAACCCACCCTTTGAACATAATATTATGCATGTGTGGTGCATGATGTCCTACTCAAATAATATTACTTTCATCCCATAAGGATATAAGGACATTATTAGGAACATTTCCTCCTTTGTGCCAGTTGGTTAAAAGGTGGAGTTCTACTCTAATGCTATTGAGTTGATCCAATACCCCTTTTCCTTCTTGATAAGTATGCATAATTTGAAGATGTGTCATATCCCTCAAAATTTGTTTGGATTCATCCATGATGTCTTTGATATAATGAAAAGGGTTATTTTCCCTTATAGAGCATTTAGGATGTTTAAAAAATCATCCTCCATGATGATTCTTTTTAGTTTGAGTTTGGAATCCAATTGCATATCTTAGAGGGCCACCTTGGCCTCTATAAGGTGATTTTTTTGGGTTCCCAAAGGTCCCATATAAGTAGCTAGCATATCTCATTTTGAGTTCCTTATGACTCTTCCCTAACCTACAAGGCTCAAGATGCCTTTAGATGCACCATCAAAGTTTAATTTCACCCAACCTTCTAATAGAGACTTACATTTTGTATGTTTGAGAATATGATATTTTGAGGGGGAGCTTAAGTGTTGGACTATGTCCTAGTTGTTATAAATATGTAGTTCTAAAGGAGATCTAGGTTATTCATCTTTGGGAGGGAAATATATAGGCTGGTAGAGATGAAGGAAAGCCCCTTTAGGTTGGTGCCTTTTGTTGAAGAAAAGGCCATCATTGTGGACTTTCCAGACACACCAAAACCAATGTGGAAGAGCTAGGCACCACAAGAATTCTAGAGATGGGAGATTCTAAAGAGGTTTCCATTGCATTATGAGGTTAAGGACCTTATTTGATTTGACCCACATTAAGTTGAATTTATTTATCAACCAATTAAATAGTGTCAAGCTAAAAGAGTACTCTTGAAATAGGTGATGGACTGAATCCTCTAAATTTCAACATATAGGGCATCTATTGGGGACTATCAGTGCCATTTTAGCTAGATTATCCATCGTTATACTTTTTTCCTTTGTCACTAGCCAAAAGAAAAAGTTTAGTTTAGGATTCAAATGCTCGACCCAAAGATTTTTTCAAAAATCCCTTTCTTTTTACACATTCATTCATCACCTAGTAACATTTGATTTTTGATCCCCATCTTTGCTTGAGGTCTCTATAACCACCATTCTAAATCTATTATGAGTACATGGGAATGAAGGATAGTTAGGCATCTTCCCAAAAGTCAATTTTCTCATCATTGCTAATTTTCCATATGATGCCTTCCTTTGGGAGATCCTAGACATGTTGGTGATAGCTTTTTAGAAGGTGGATCCATCTATAGGACCTTCTTCCCATAGGAAATCATCTGATTCAACTCCTTTCATGTATTTATCTTTGATAATTCTTGTCCATTAGCTATTTTCCTTCATAAGTCTCTAGGCTATTTTTTGCCAACAAGACTCTATCATAGATTTTATGCTTCTCAGGCTGAGGCCTCTATTTGCTTTGGGAATACAATCTTTTTCCCACATGATCAGATTGTATCTAAATCTTTCTTCAGTTCCCTTCCATAAGAATATTTTTTGAATTTATTTAATTTTAGTGGCCACTTTGGAAGGCATTCTGAAAATAGACATCTGTTAAATAGGAATGTTATGGATCAAGGCTTTGAGTAGCTGGTATTTCCATACCTAAGTAATAAGTAGACCCTTCCATCCTAGTATATTTATTTGAATATATTCAATTTGAGGTTTTCAAAGCTCAAAATCCATTTTTCCTTCAAATAACTAAATGCCTAAATGACTTGCTAGTAGATTGCCCATTTGACAATCCAAGATTCTAGTAATTATTTTTTGCTAAAAGAAAGGAGTGTTAATGAAAAATATATAGCTCTTTTGAAAATTAATACACCAATTCAAGACTTTTTCATAAATTTTTAGGATGAGTTTTAGTTTCTTTGCTTCCTATACAGAGGCTTCACCTAGGATGATGGTGTCGTTGGTGAATTTTTCATGCGTGATAAGTTATGTATTTAGATCCACTAAAATTCCTTTAATTAGTCTATGAGAGCAAGCATTCAGTAGAATCCTACCCAATGTTTATGATAGAATGATAAAGAGGTAAGGAAAGAGGGGGTCACCCTACCTTATTCCTCTTGAATCAAGGAATAAACTTTTTAGAACACCATTTATGATAACAAAAAATTTAGGAGTGGCAATGCAGTTCTCGATGATCTTCCTGGTGTCTTGATTCAATCTCAACCTTTCTAAAATTTATATGAGGAATCACCAAGAGACCCGATCATAGTATTTCAACATATCCAACTTAAGCAAAATTCCTTGCCTTAAGGATCTAGAGATGGAATAAATAGCCTCATGAATCAGGATGATGTCATCTATAATTTGTCTACTAGACACAAAGTCCCCTTGTTGTTCCCCTATGACTTTATCTAGGAGATGTTGCATACACTTTTTGTCCCTCACGAGTAAGAAAGGTAATATTTTATGTAAATATAAATTAATAAATAAATAAATTATGAATCTTACGTAAATGAAATAAATGCTTTTGTTCCTACAATTTATTTGAATGTAGATGAGAAACTAATGTAAATATTATAAATATTTATCTTTTTACTCCTACTTTGAGTGTAAATGTTGAAAAGGATGCCTTGAATTCAAAATTTTCTTGTCTCTATTATTTATTTGGATGCTCTTAATATGGAAAATATTTTGAAAAATCCTTACTTTATTGATGAAACTTGTAAAAAGGAAACTATTATGAATTTATCTTGTGTGATCAATGATTTTTATATGAGTAGTAGCCATGACTCTTATTATACTCCTAGTGCTCCCATATTTGAAAGTATTAATCAAGCAAGAAATTTGATTGAACCTCTTCACTCTATATTTATGCCTACACATGATATTGTTATTATGATGCATTCAATAGATAAATTATTTAAAACGTATATACTCTATCTCTAAAATTAATGTCACTCAAGGATCCACAGTTCTAATTACATAAACTTGGCAATGGGACTCATGATTTATATTGTGATACTATTTCTACATGTCCTAATAATAACCATACACTAATCAATAAAAATCTAATCCCTTGGATAATTATTAAGAGACACCTACATCAAGTCATGTGCCTTCCTATAGTCGATCAAGCTAATTCAACAAAACTAAATAAAGTTAAAATGAAATATTAAATAATCTACTTAATGAGAACATGATTATTTTTCCTTTTATCAAATGTTATGATTGGACTTATGTGCTACAAATATTCCATTTAAAATTGTTTTATGAATACCATACAATCAATGGTCATGTAATGGATAGGTATCATGCTTTGAGACATAAAATAAAATATCTTATTATTTTAGTGATTTTTTGCTTATTATTGAAAAGAGTAAAAAGAAGAAACTAAGTATGGGTATGGTTGAAAAACCTATTTTATCATGCATGTATTGAAATTAGAAGATTGTGAAGAGATCCTCTTTGGTTTGGGAGGATGACCTATGATAAGAAAGCACTAAAGCAAAAAATATATATATATATATATAATAGTTGAGTGGATTGCCTAGCGATAGCTAGATCCTAGAAGTGATAGCTTCCGTAGGGGCTATCAATCCACACATTTTAAATAATTGAGCTTATAAATAAAAATATAAGGTACTTGCATTATAAAAGTCACTAAAGTTGAACACAAGAATGTTTGCTAATAAATATGTTAGAAATGATTAAAATAGAAATCAAGCTAATTAATGTTGGTGCTAGGGAGTTGGGGTCTACTTCAAAAATTCAGATAGGGGTCTGTGAATAAGCAGGAACATAGAAAATTAAATTTGATTGGATGTAGGTAGGTGAAATTAGATTATTGGTTTTCATTGTCATAGTGATCAATGGTGGTTGGGATGACCATAAGTGGTTAAGGTGATTATTGATGGTCAATATAACCATCAGTGGTTGGACAAATCATCGATAATTGAGTCAACTATCTATGGTCATTGTGTTTGGATCTGGGTTGATTTACAAGATCCAAAAGATGGATTTTGAGAGATAAGTAAGGTTTGGATTGATTGTGAAATGGAAATAAAGTAAATGGATACTAAGAAGCAAGTACTCATCTTCCCAAAAGTTGATTGGGTAAGTCATTAAGGTAGTTAACCTAGTGGTGGAATCTAGCTTGATTTTGGTAAAATAATGGTACCTAAAGACATGATGGAGAAGAGGCAACAAATTGACTCTCTGATATAATAGTTGGATTATTAGATTACTAATGGTGATTAACGTATAGGAAAAAAACTCCTGGATGCACAAATCTTTTGATAAAAATTGTAGATGGATTTCACCTTCAATTTCCTCTCTTCTTATAGGCATAAGAAAGAGGTGGAAGTGAAGGTTCAACTGGGATATCTAATTATAAATCATCCATATAATGGATCATAACAAGATTTATACAACTTATATTTAGAAAATCAAAGTAGGTATTTTTCATGCTTTTAGTTAAAGAGGTAGAACCTAATCATTGATGGTCAGGGTGATCATCGATGATCAACCTGACCATCACTAGTTGAGGGTAAAGGGAAAAAAGTGGGTAAAGGCTAGGTTAAGTCAGATAAGTCAAACTAATTATAAGTTAGGCTTAGATATGGGTTGAAAATTGAAATGGTCTCAAGGGGGTCCTAAAGTATTCTAAGGGTGCCTTCAATGTTTATAATCATAGTGAATAGATTTATAGTGTTTACATTTTTCCCCTTTTTATTATGTGGCTTGGAATCAACTAGCTACAAAACAAAAACTAATGTTGGTCAAAGGTCTGTTGATTGCCTCAAGTATGGGAGGATGTGTTCTCCCTCAAATTGGGAGGCTATGAGGTAACACAGAAGTGGGTTTGGGTTTGACAAGATGGATGATGGTGATGAGGAGGGTATATAATAGGTTGGGCACTAAAGTGTGAACAAGCATAAAAAGTGTGACAAAAAGTGTGATAGCCAAGATTGTAAAAAGATAAGGTTGTTATGGTTGATAATAATAAAGGTCAGTTCTAAGGGACAAGTGATCAGTATATCATGTGATTACATTTAGGCATGGTAGTTAGGTACACCTATTAGTCTCCTAGATAAAGGTAAGTGTTTTCATGGGTATCCAAGGCAAGAAGTGCTCCTATTGAAAACACAAATAGGTCAAGTGTCATGGGTATCTAAGGTAAGAATTTCTCCTAAAAAGACATAAGTAGATTAGGTAAGCATGAGATGGAGAAAATTCAAAAAGGTCAACATGCCAATGTTATTGTTGTGGTCAAAGGACCATGAAAAACATTTCATAAAACATGTACTAGTGGGGTTGGCATGGACCAACAACAAGGTGATGAGGTGGTCTAGGTGGGTGGAGAAGGTAATCTCTAAGGGTGGGTGAGAAATGTTTGAGTTTTGCTAAAAGGGGGCTAGCATAAGGTAAGATCCAAAAAAGTGGGGCAACCTAATTATCAATGATCAAGGTCCCCAAGGTTGACCATCGATGATCACCCTAACCATCGATAGTCATGGGTGAAACCCTAAAATCTCAGTGGGTAAAAGTAAAAATGAAAGTCATTTTTCTCATTTTTAACTTTTATTGATGTTGACTTGGAACTCTAGGTGAATTTAGCATTTAGTGGCTGAGGTATTTTTTGAGGTTACTTGTTGGGTAAGATTGACTGCTAAGGTGGAGGGTAGATTGAGATGACCAACTAGGATGCAAGAATCATGTGGGCATAGATGAGGAAGAGCTAGCCTATGGGCGATTCCATGGTAGAGGTCATGAAATGAGCTACGAGGTGTCTTGCTTTTGATATCTTAGATTTTTTTTGATGCATTTGCTTTGGGTTGGGAGGGTAGGTTAGGTTAGAAGGGTGGTTTTGATTTTTTATGCCCTAGGTATGTTTTTTGGTGGGTTTGGATAAAATTACAAGTAAAAAGAGGAATTTTTAGGGTGGGTTACTATTTTAGGGTTGTTAAGGGTGTGGGATAGTGAATTAGGTTAGTTTAGTTAGTGTTTGGGTAGGTTTTAGGGTGATTAAGGTTTGGGAATTTTGGCATTAGAATGCCCATAATGATCATCAATGGTTTTGTTTGACCATCGATGGTTCACACCCTAGAAAATATGGGTACTTGATTGTCAGCAGTTACCATAACCATTGGTGATTGAAGAGGGTAGGGAATGTTTGCATGTTAGGGTAGGGAAAACCTAGTGGGTATCAATTAGATAGGTATGTGGGTAATGAAATAGGTTGGGTGTGCAAAATATAGGGTAGATAATAAGGTACTTGCTAGGTGTGGGCTTGGCTAAGAGGTTAAGAGTGTCGAGATAGGTCACTTGTGCACAGTGGAATTATATTTTAGGCAAAAAGGGTTGGGTGACCAAGTTATATAAGTGAATTGGTGCAAGCTAGAGAGAATATTTAGATGCATGATTGAGTGCTAAATATCATCACGAAGATATAGTAGGGGATAACTCCAATCAACTAAGCCCACATGGAAGAGGTGGGGTTAGGAGCTATGAGGCATTATCAACATGTTCCTTGAGATACATCCATGGTCACAGTGATCATGAAGAGATGGGATCTCATTATGAACACCTTATTACTTCTAATTAGGTAGATGACCATTTTGTCTAAGGATGTTCATAGGATTACCTTACTTCCACTCTGTGATGATCCAATATATCACATAGAGTGAGAGGAGTGGGATGATCATGTCAAGCTATTGTATAGAGATGAGAGTGATCAAGTTAGGTGGCATTCTGGGGGATTCAAGTATATGGCATTATATCAAAGGACTCATAATGAGAGGACACTCATGACCATGCTTATGATTGTTGTGACATGTTTTAGGCTTCTTGATTCAAGCAAGGAGAGATTTCCTTATTTGTTATTGTGGGTTTTTGTTAAGCTATTGTTGAGTTGGATGACATTTAGTTGGGTGTCAATTTTACTTGTATAGATATACAAGGAGCATGGGGGTTTAGGGCCCATAGGAGATATGGTATCAGCATCATCTTGGTTCTACATTGTTGGGCCTATGAGCACATTAGGGTGTTGAGGTCAGTGGGGTTTTTTTGGGTAGGGTACACATAGATTGAATTCCCTATTGGCTTCATGTGATTAAGGGGTGATTTTTCTGCATCATGTGTATGGAGTGGTGCTCATGATGTGGAGTGGTTTAGGGGTACACTAGGTGTATTGGTGATAGGATATATCAACTAGAGGCTATACATCTAGTTTTTAGTATGGCCAGGTTATAAGAGGTAGACACTCTCACTATAGAGTTATAGATGGATATTAGCAAGCAAGATGGGGAAGTGGAGTTGATCTCATTTGATAGGGTATACTGATATTTTGGCTTGGTATAGGGCATCCCAAGTTTATTCCCTAAGTACAAGTGAGAGGACTCCAATATTTTGCTATCAGATCCACATCCCATGCCTACTATACTAGAGTTTTAGGAGCTACTTACTAGGGCACAGATAGATGATATCAAGTTTGTAGATGGGTACATAGCATGGTATTAGCCCATATATGTAGCTAAAAATATTGGTAGAGATGATGAAAGTGTGAGCTAATGCTCATAGATCTGATTGGCCATGATGGATAGGCAAGAGTGACTCTAGCCACAACACAAAGATAGGTATAGGTATTATATGGATAGGTGGCCACATTAAAGGGCCAAATTGTCACCATATAGGGTTAGGTTTCAACCTTACAAGGTCATTTTTCTACTATCATAGGTGAGAGGGATTAGGCCTAGACCTTTCTAGGCTTGGTGACCCAAGAGAGGGACTCTCTAAGGTAAAGAGGAGGAGGAATGGTAGCACCACCCAACTTTACTTTTACATCAAGATACCTAGCTATAGTGGAGGAGCTATGGTACTATGAGGATATTATTCTAGCATAATGTCCAAATGAGCTCTAAAAGGGTGAGTATAGGGATAACTTAGTAGGTGGAGCCAGTTTAGCAATATTAGAGTAGTGGGTAGCACTTGTATCTAGGTAGGTAGGGATAGCTAAGGGTCAGTAGGCATAGCAAGTGGGTAGGCACCAAGATCCAATGGTGCTCTAGGAGGAAATGGTGCCCCTGAGGCATAGATATAGCTAGAGTATGACATTTTGTATATTATTGTTATTTTTGCATGTGAGTCGATGTGGTGAGATGTAAATTTTTGAGAGAGAGATATGTCTACCTACTTTATACACATTATTCTATGGTTAATTGAATTATGAGTTTACATATATGATCATTTATTTATGTTCATATTCATTTTTTAGGGATTTATTGTTTGATGTTGATGTTTAATGCTTATGATGTGATTTTTATATGTGATCATAGATTATGCATATGCTATGGATTCTAGACATTGATATAGGCTTAGCTAGGTATGAAATGGTTATGATATATGGTTGTGCATATGACATGCTAAATCTTAATGTGTATATACTACATTTGTATAATTTTAGACATGTGGTAGAAAATGATGGATTTCTTAAATGATCATGGATGTTATGGTTTTATTATGCATGTCTTGGTTATGCTTTTGTTATGGTTATGCTTATGGTTATGGTTATGGTTATGGTTATGGTTATGGTTATGGTTATGGTTATGGTTATGGTTATGGTTATGGTTATGGTTATGGTTATGGTTATGGTTATGGTTATGGTCATGGCTATGGTTATGGTTATGGCTATGGTTATGGCTATGGTTATGGATATGGTTATGGCTATGGTTATGGCCATGGTTATGGTTATGGTTATGGTTATGGTTATGGTTATGGTTATGGTTATGGTTATGGTTATGGTTATGGTTATGGTTATGGTTATGGTTATGGTTATGGTTATGGTTATGGTTATGGTTATGGATATGGTTATGTTGTTAATGTGGAGAATAAAATACATGAGGTATTTTAATTAAAAACACTAGATGGGAGACTTAAAGAATCTAATCAAGAGATAAACATCACAATGAGAATATCAACTAGTCATGATAGGGTAAGAAGAGGGCATGATGATTCTTCATTGACAAGGACTAAAACAAAACTAAAGTCAGACTAGATTAATTAACACAAGCCTTTTTAATGCTTCACATTAACGTTCATTAGTTGGTTAAAAAGTGTCTTGAACACATAATGTCAAGTAAGCTCAAAAATCCCTTGTATATAGTGTAGAGGGGAGATGGGTGAAAATGAAACCTTATTAGAAGACTAGAATGCCTCTTTTGTAGGTGTCCAAAGAACTAGGATAAACAAGCCTATGTCAAAACTATGTAGACTGATGGATGCAAGAATTCTACTTGTGAGATTTAGTTACAATTTTCACCATATTATGTTGTTTTGAGAGTCAATTACAGCTTTCAAGTTTAGTTTGTTTGTTTGTGATTTTAATAATGGGTCTTTTATTGATTGTTGTATATGGTAAGTTGATTGATGCAGGAAGCTTTCAATAAATTTCTATGCTTTTGACAAATGCTTACTCATCCATCCTTCAAGGGAGTGGTCTAAGTTTATGTGATTTGTTTAATGCTTTTTGATAGCTATCCTTTGAGGGAGTAGTCCACCTTACATTTTGGAAACTCCAAAAAGATTTTCAAAAATTATCCTTCAATAGAGTAGTCTATGAATGATAGGAATGACCCATGATTTCTAGTGGTATAAATTTTGTTATTTTGCTTTGATTTTGCTTGACATAGACTTGTTTAGGATAGATTAGTGGTTTAAGTTTATGAAGTAAAAACTAAAAGCACAAGAAGGTTGATTAGGTGTGAAGAGGTTTAGGTGACAATGATAAAGGGAATCCATTCTATGAAGGTGTGGAAAGTACCATGATAACCATGCCATGGGTAGAGCCATGATACCCATTATTTAAGATAAGGATATGCCAGTGATGGCTAATCACATGATTCAATTTTAATCATTTGCCCCTAAAATAGGGAGATGGAATGTGGGTAGATATCAAAGGATGATCTTAAGTTAGACAAAATGTGAACGTGATCCTTCTCAATAGAATAATGGAAATAAATGTGAACATGATCCTTCTCAATAGAATAATGGACATAGATGTGAAGCATTAAGGGGCTCAAGTTCTAGGTGGCCTTTGAGGGAAGAGAATCGGTAAGCTCTTGATCCATACTTATGGGTTATGATATAAGGTCCAAGCTAATTGAAAGTAAACTTGCCCTATTTGGTTTTCTCCATATTAGTGGCATGTTGGTTTTCCTTTAGGATGAGATATTTTATATTGAATTCTTGCACTTTAAGGTGTTTTTTAGAGGAACACTTGATGCATTTTTGATAGACATTGAGATAGATAAGGGCTGCTAGATGGTGCTCATCAAGTAGCTCAGGCTATTCTAAATTATGTTGATGATAATAATCCTTCAAAATAATCTCTTTAAAAGATATGTAAAGGGAAGGGATTTGGACTTTAAGAGGTAAGACAGCCTCTAGTCCAAACACGAGAAAAGGGTGTAGAACCCATGGGGGTCCTAATGCTAGTATGATATGCCTATAAGGTGAAGGGGATGTGTAAATGCCAAACCTGACCATATACATTGACCATTTTAGTTATCATGTTATTAAGAGTTTTGTTAGAGGCTTCTGCATATCCATCTGCTTAAGGCTGATCAGGTGAGAAGCTTAGCTTAATGCCAAATACATCACATATACCCTAAACTTGCTTGTTCTTAAATGATTTACCATTTTTGGTGATAATCTTATGGGAACACCAAAGTGGTAGATAATGTGATGGTTTGGTTAAAACTATAGGAATAGCATCTACCTACATGGTAAAATACTCAGTCGTGGTGATGATAGAGTGGTATCACTATGAGGAATGGGGATTAATTTCACCAATGAGGTCTATACCCCATTATGAGAACACTAATTTGGATATGGCTAAGTGTGTGATGCAAGTTAGCATGTTATTGACATTTGACACACTTTTTCACATATTAATAGTAGTCTTGGTTAAGGGTAGGCTAGTAATAGCCAAGGTTAAGGATACACTTAACTATAGTAAGGCCACTAAAGTGTCCTTCATAGATTCAATCATGTGTTTCCTTGATAGTGTGAGAGGCTTATTGACTACATAGGCAACAAAAGAGGATGCCATCAAAGCCAAACTTATAAAAAATTCCCCCCAATATGGTATAATTAGAGGTACTTTGGATAAATTCTCTTTGAGCATTTTTGGAGAGGCCAGAGTGAACTATGCCAAGGTTAAGATATATTTGCTAATACCAAGTGTTAGGTTGGGTCTCCTCCACATTGAAAATGGTGGGAGAATCTAGTTTGAAATAGGAAGGCTAGGTAAGTATATGGATAATGACAGATAGCTTAGAGTCTGAGGGTGTACATAGGATTTGTAAGGTAAGAGAAGACATGGTGTCAGCGAACTTATTAGTAGATTATGGGGTAGATTAGATGTGGCAGTGTTAAAATGATGATAAGATTTCATCAACCAATTATTTTTACTATTGTATAACATCATTATTACACTGGTAAGAGATGTTGATTTGATTGACCATAATTTGGGAGTCACCAAAGATATTTATCATTTTGACTCCTAGGGCTAAGGCACTCTAAAGGCCTATCACTAAGGATTCATACTAAACTATGTTGTTGGTACATTCAAAATAAAGATTGAAGGAAAAAGGTAGAGGCTCACCATCAAAGGGGATAAGGATTATACCAACTCCCCCACCACATTGACACTTTGATCCATCAAATAACATGGTGACTTGATAGGTAAAATCCACATGAGAAAGGGTCACGATGGACTCATCTCAAAACTCAAGATGAAGAGGTTGGTTTTTTGTTTATATAGCTTTAGCTAATTGATTAGTGATTAATTACCCTTTAATTGACTTTTGATAAAGGAACTCAAGGTCAAAATTTGATAATATCATGAGCCACTTGGCCATACACTAGTTTTAGTATGGATTGGAGTGCATGTACTTGAGTGGGTCAATATTGGTTATGATGTAGGTTTTATGATTAAGAAGGTAGTGGTGAAGTTTACTATCCATAAATACCAAGGCTAGGCAAAATTTCTTAGTATGGGTATACTGATTCTCATACTCTACAAATGTGTGGCTAATGTATTATATAGTTTGCTCTCTATATTATTCATCTCGATGAGCCAACATTTCCCCTAGGGAATGGTTGGTGGTAGAGATATATAGGTATAAGGGTTGGTCATCTTTGGGAGGGGTGAGGATAGGTGGTGAGAAAATGTACCTTTTAAGATAATCAAAAGCCTTTTGGCAATTGTTATTTCACTTGAAAGACACATCCTTCTTTAAAAGGTGGTAGAAGGGTTAGCATCGATCTGAAAGCTAAGAAATGAAATGATAAATAGATTGCAACTTTCCCTGCAAGCTACAAAGTTACTTAAGGTTTATTAGAGGAATCATGTCAGGGATGGCTTTGATTTTAGTGGGATCAACTTTAATTTTATGAAAGGAGATAATTAATCTAAGAAGCTTTCCTGACAAGACCCCAAAAATGCACTTTTTTGGATTAAAGTAGACATGGTAATGGAAAAGTCACTCAATATTAATCTTAAGAATGATTAAATTATCTTTTAAGAGTTTTGATTTTTAGAGAAGGTCATCCACATAGTCCTCTATAATCTTTTGGATAAGGTCATGCAAACGATAGGTCATGGTACATTGGTAGGTCACACCAGCATTCTTTAGTCCAAAAGGCATGACTCTATAGTAGTAGGTTCCCCAAGGGGTGGTAAAGGTGGTATTGTGATGATCTAGTGAAATTAGGATCTGATTATAACCCAATAACCCATCCATGAGAGATAACATCTTATGGCTAGTTTTAAGATCAACAAGCTGGTTAATGCTAGGTAGAGGGAAGTTATCTTTGGGACAAGTAAGGTTGATGTCATGAAAGTCCACACATATACATAGACCCCTTGTGGCTTTGATGATAGGCATGACATTTGAGACCCATTGGGGCTAGTCAATGGGTTTAATGAAATTGATAGATATAGGATGTTGAAGTTCTTCTTTGATGAGAAGGGCTATGTGGGGATGCATGCATCAGAAATTTTATTTGATAGTTTTGGCATCATGGTGAGTGAATATGTTATGGGTAGCAATGGTAGGGTCAATTCTAGTTATATCATTATAAGACCAAGCAAAGGTTATGTTATGGTCTTGGAGGAAAGAGGGAAAGTCCCAAAGTTCCTTGATGTTTAATGATTAGCCAATTTTGACAATGTGGGGGTTATCTAGAGTACCCAAGTTGATATCCATGGTAGATTCATTCACCATAGTCAAATACTTGGGAGGAATGGATTTATGGATTGAATAATCTAGGGCAGCAAGATAGGTGAGAATAGAATCATCATCTTGGTACTAAATAGTGTTAATGGTAGGAGAGTCTTCTCTTATCATTTCAAGGTGGTTCAAAGGGATGGTTATGATCACCCCCTCTTAATAATTTAGGGGTCCAATATTGATCATGTTGACCCAAAAAAATTATATGTGATGATGTCATCATCCTCACATGCAAGCAAAGGTGAGGTCAATAAGAAGAAGATATCTTCCTCAACAATGGTAACATCAAGTTGTTTATCTTTCTTCTTATTAGGTAAGATGAAACCAAGTATGTGCTTCTCATGTTTCTTCTTGGTCTTTATGGTGACTAATTCATGTGGTTCATGCTATATCACCTAAGACTGAAGCCTTTCTAAGCACACCGATGAAGATATGTCTTTGTAAAGTTTGGTTTATCTAGGTAAGAGAAACCAATGGTGAATGGTCAAGGAAAATGAGAGGTGGTAGAATCACCAAGGGATTTGTCAAGTCCCCCATAGACAAAATGAGTTTGATGATGGGGAGGTCCAAAGGGAATGATAGTTTTGACATTGTTGTCATATCCTAGTTGGCTGATAAGTTTCCCATACTCATGGAGAATAGGGAAAGCATCAAGTACTAAAAATTGATACTCCCCTAGTGAAAGGTGACGGAACATGGATTCTAAAGGGTCTATGGTAGGGATTTGGTGTGAAGGTATAGAGAAACTAGTTGATGCCTCATCAGTGGAAGGAGGTATGATGTCCACTTTAGTGGTTTAAGGTTGGGTTTTAGTTGTTGAGGGTGTGTTAGATAGGGGTATAAGGACATCATTGGGGTGATAGGTCATGTTACATGTTGAGAAAGGACTTGGGTTTTCTTGGATGGTGATGACCTAGCCTTTATGATTAAACTTATTACAATGGTGGAAGGTAGAGGGAACATAATTCATGGAGCAAATCCAAAGTCATCCCAATAAGATGTTGTATTATAATTCACCTTCTAAAATATAAAAAAGTTTGAGGAGCATGCAGGGTCATAAATAGATATGAAGGATGACAGTTCGCAAGGTAGTGGTCATGGTATCATTGAAGGAATGAAAGATGATCAAAGATTTAAACATGACATTATTTGACAAGTTGAGTTGGTTGTAGGCATGAGAGGAGATGATGTTAATGCTAGCTCCCCCATAAATCATGACTCATTTGATGTGGGTTTGGTTGATATAGGTAGTAATAAAGAGAGGAGGATCTAGGTCTTTGAGATGGAGAGGGGGTATTTTTAAATCTTTGAAGGTAACAAAGTTGGAAATCTAAAGAGCACCAATAAAAGTGACTAAAGGTTGGGGGTCCTTGAGCTACACCTCAATGGATTTTAAAGCCTCTATTATTACTTGGTGGTGATGGTGATAGGTAGAGATTAACTCATACAAGATCATCTTTCTCAGCGTCTGATGAATTTTTTTGAAGATAACTCTCTTGATGTATTTTGAGGGGTTAGATTAGGAGGCACCTAATATGGACACCTTGGGTTTGGTTGAAGATGGATATGGTTGGGTGTGGGTTGGTTAGGAGTTTTAGTAGGGGTATGTCTAAGTAATGGACACCTTAGCCTTCCCCTTATCCTTCTAATGTGCTCTTGTGACCACATTGATAGTATGGATAGAAGGAGAGGTTAAGTTGAATGATTGGTTAGATTTGTCTTCACTTGAAGGTGAGAGTGGAGGAGTAGGTGAGTGTTGAGTAGGTATGGTTGGTGTTTGGATTGGTATGGGGATCATAGGAGGTTCATCTGTTAATATATTATCCTCATCATAAAGTTGGTGGATGATGGTTTGGAGAGATTTATAGTTCTTTGTATCATGGTCAGGTGTCCTATGATAAGAACACACATGGTGGTCATTGTACCATATGGTTTTAGAAGCTAGAGGGTCAAAGGGTCTAATGGGAGATAGGGATAAACAAGAGGTTTTTAATAACCTATGTAAAATGGTTGAATAGGATTCAACCAAAGCTGGTAAAGGTTTAGTGATTTTTGCTTTGATGGTTAAGGTAGGAGATTGCTTGTAAATAGGTTTGGTGGTAGGTGTTTTAGGTAGGATGATATGCTTGATTGATGGCTTTAGTTTAATCAAGGAGGGTGGTGAGTTAGGGGTAGAAGATCACAAGGTAGGTAGCTTAAGTATTATTGTCATAGTGAAAAGAGGTGCATCTTAAATCAACTACAAAGGTGTAACCAAAATAGGTGGTGGTGTTTTGGTAGAGATGATTAGCTTCTTGTTCAAGGTAGAGGGATGAAGCCCTATAATGAAGGGTAAGGTTAAGGGAGGTAAAATTTATATCTTCCAACTTTTGTGTGGTTTCACTTCTTTGGTTGATTTGGTCTAGTGTTTGGTGGCTGGGTCTGAAGAGGTTAGGTCTACCTTCACCGAAGGGTGGTCAAATCTTGGTGTAGGGAGGATACCAAGGTTTTTTATTGGTTTGGTTTGTTTGGTCTAGGAAGGAGACTTAGTTTCTTGGAGTCTAAGTGTCTTTGATGGTTGATGGATTGTTAGATTAATAAAAGTAGTTGATAGGGTAAAAGTTCAAATGGTAGAAGTGATGGGTTGGTATACTAAAGGTATGGTTGGAGGTTTTTTCTTGGTGATATAATGTATCCATAATTATTGCTATAAGGTGTCCTAATACATGTCAAAGTTGGAGATATATAATAGTTTTTTCACTAGCCTAAAGAAGGGCTTGTAGGTTGGTTTGATTCCCTGAATGGTAGACCTATAAGATAGGCCCCTAAGCAAAGACACAGGGATGGTAAGCTCATCCTCTTCCTCAATAAAAAGATGTAGGTTTGAGAAAAGTGGTTCCTCAGTGGGAAGAGTATACATGGGGGTTCCCTTATCAATAATGATTTATAAAGGGGGAGTAGGTTGTTTGGTAGTTGGAGGTAAATACAAGCTAGCAATGGTTGGCTATTCTAATATATCAACTAAAAGGGTGGTTAAGGAATCTACCACCTCAATAAGTAGAGGGGGAGAAGACAGTGTTTCCTCATTTTGTGTTTCTAAGGGAGGAGAAGGTAATTCTACTACCTCAATAAGCAGAAAGGGTGAGGGATAAATAGGTTGGTCAACAGGCTCTGTAGTAGTAAGTGTGTCAAGAACCATGTTAATTGTATGGTTATAATGAGAGTATTAGATGTTGTTTCTTTCATTCTTACTAGGAGCATGGTTTGGGAAGGGTTTCCTAAATATATCAAGGGCTTGGTTTGATGGTGCATTGGGTTCATCCAATGTAATCTCCCCTTGTTAATGAGAGATTAGACAAGGATCTTGAAGGTGTTGCACCTACTGATGTCATGCCCTATTACCTGATGAAAGGCATATAGACAATTCTCATTATACCAAATAGGTATAGGATGAGAGGAGTCAAATTTTTGGGGTGGTTTGATAGGAGGAAGTTTAATGATGTTTGCTTCCAATAACTTCTCTAAGATGGAAGCATATGATTCTTTGAGTGGAGTGAATTACTTTTGGTTATTCTGGTTTTGGTTCCTCAAGTTTTAATTTGAGGAAATAGAGGAGTTATATTGGTTGATGGAAGGTGGAGGATTATATTTTAGGACAACCACATTCATAGTTCCCTTGCTCTTGGTGTTGGTATTGGGATGGTTGCTTGACTCGGAAGAAGAGGTCTCATTGGTTTTATAGGTTGATTTTTTGTTCTTGAGCTTTAGCTTTCCTTCATCAATGGCTTGGTTGTATAACTTACGTGCTATGGTAAAATCTTCATCAAAGGTTCATAATTTTTGGACACATAGTGTAGAGGATATATGCTTGGCACATGCTCGATCAAAGAGATCTATGAGTTTAGGTTGAGGCAAAGAGAAGGAAATTTTGATAATTAGGCTCCTCCAACAAGCCATAAAACTAACAATTGATTCATCCTCAAAACTTTAGATAACATAAAGGTCGGTGATATAAAATTTCTTTGAGATATTGATTGAGAAGTGGTCCAAGAAGGTTTGAGCCAGTTAGGTGATAGTGAAAAGGGAGTGCTTAGGTATGGCATTATACCAATCCAATGTTAGATTGGTTAAGGATATGGGGAAGGTGCGGACAATAAGGGCATCATCATAGGTGATGAGATAGCTATCATACCTAAATTCCCTAAGGTGCTATTGGGGATCCTCCTTACATTGAAATTTAGAGAACTTGGGAAGTTCCCATTGGGGAGGATACAACTTGATAGGTATGGATGGATGGATGGGCTCATTATATATTTAGTCATATGAAAAGATGTTGTGAGCATCTAAAATGGATAAATACAAGGTGGTCTTATTTTCCATAAGCATCCTCATTAGGTTAGCTTGGGGTTGTGCACCCAAAGGGTTATAAAATGCATACTATTATGGTGATTAGGAGACATGTTGGTTATGGGTAGATGGTTGGGAGGCTACCACATATGGGTAAGTAGATGTTAATGGGTGGGTGGAGGATACATAAGGGTAGGTAGATGTGGGTGGTTGGTTATTGGGTACATGCCCTTGTAGATCAGGGATGTAACCAAAGGTTGGTCCAAGGGGTGCTTGTTGGATAGGAGCAATAGTTGGGTTGGTGACTAATGGAAGGGTGGCAACACTTATGCTAATTAATGACAAGGTAGAGGGTATTGACACCACAAAGATTTAAAGTAGAGTAGTGTTTGATAGGTTAGAGGTAACTAAATTAAGGTTGGTAGTGCTAGAGGTAGGCATTCCTATTATGGAGGAGTGGTTGGTAGGAGTAGAAGGTATAAGGGCAGTGGTAGTTTGGGTTGGTTGGTTTTCAATGGTAGTCTCAAAGGGGTTTTTGATTGATGAGGAATATTGGGTATTTAATGGTTGGTTAGTAACTGTGGCAATGGAGGTACCCCCATGAGATGGAGAGGCATGTCATAAAGTGGATCTATGGATGGAGCTAAAGCTGGGATATGGTAAGATGTGGTTGTAAGTTAATGTTGCAAGGCCATGGGATTGTTATCTAGAAAAGCAAACAAAATTACATCTCCTTGAGGAACCTCCTAAGGGAAGGTAGGAATTCTCAAGGTGTGGGGAGAGTCTATTGGTTCAAAAATGTAGTCCATGGATGAAGAGGTAGAAGAGGTAGGTTGGTTTGGTGATGGGTTTTTCTTCACAAGGTCTCTTCACTGCTGGTGAGTGAGAACCATACAAGATAGGGGAGATATAAATCACAAACAACCTCACTACTCCAAAAAAAAAAAGATAATAAAATATCAAATAAATCAAATCACACTCTAAAAGATGCATTAATACCTAGATTTTTAATTAATCTCACTTTTGTCTTATGTCTTAAGAAGATGTGTGACTAAATTTAGTTTATATATCAAGTACTAAAAAGGAAGTCTATGTTTAGTTTCAATTTGTGTCTAGGTGCTAAAAAAGAATCTATATTGGAATCAATATGTGGCTTAGTATTGAGGCCTATCCCCTCACTTCATATGCTTCAACAATAAGGGTGTCAGGTGCTTAACCAATATATATTAATATCCAAAGATTATATTCAACCAAAAAGCTGAGTTGGTTCTCCCCTTGATAATGACCTCTGAGTAGGATTGTCAGAGAAGAGTAAGCTTATTGCTAGGTGATGAAATCCTAGTTGGGCCTTGTCTTAAGTTTATTTTATGTTTAATTATTGAAAGTGGTTTGGTTTAGTGTGTACAATAGAGAGTGAAGCTCCGATAGATTACTTTGATTTTTAAGTTAAGCTATGTGAAATAAACTTTCAAGTAGTCAATGTATGTACTTGATTTTAAGCCCAAATGATACTTTTGATTTTGTTAATGAGCATAGAATAGAGAGAGAATACAAGCAAACAAAAACCCAAGTAGATACACAAAGGTCCTACCAAGCATGCCAAAATGTTTTAGTGTATTTTTGCTTATTATTGGAAAGAGGAAAAAGAAGAAACTAAGTATGGGTATAGTTGAAAAACCTGTTTGATCATGTGCACATTGAAATTAGAAGATTATGAAGAGCTCCTCTTTGGCTTGGGAGGATGACCTATAAATAATAAATCACTAAAGAAAACTTATTTGTTAGATATATAGTTGAGTGCATTTCCAAGTGATAACTAGATCCAAGAAGTGAGAGCTTCCTTAGGGGCTATCAATCCATATATTTTAAACAATTAAGCTTATAAATAAAATAGGAGGTACTTGCATCAATAATCAAAATTTACTAAAGTTGAACAAAAGAATTCTTGCTAAGAAATATGTTATAAATGATTGAAATAGTGATTAATCTAACTAATACTAGTGTTAAGGAGTTGGGGTATGCTTTAGTAAAATAGATAGGGGTCTGTGAATAGGCAGGAACATAGAAAATTGGATTTGATTAGATGCAGGTGCGTGAAATTAGCTTGCTAGTTTTCACTACCATAGTGATTGTCGATGATTGGGCTAACCATTGGTGGTTAAGGTGACCATCAATGGTTAAAGTCACAATTTATGGTTGGACAAACCATCAGTGGTTGAGTCAACTAGCAATGGTTACTATGTCTAAATTTGGGTTGATAAAAGGGTTGATTAATGAGATCCAAAAGATGGATTCTGAGAGATGGGTAAGGTCTAGATTGATTGCAAAATGATAATAAAGTAAATAAATACCAAGAAATAAGTACTCATCTTAACATAAGTTGATTGGATGGGTCATTAAGGTATTTGACATGTTGGTGGAATCTCACTTAATTCTAGTAAATAATGATACCTAAAGACTTGATGGAGAAGTAACAACAAATTGACTCTCTGATACGATAGCTGGATTATTGAATTGTTGATGGTGATTGACTTGTAAGAAATAAAATCCTAGATGCACAAAGATATTAATAACAATTATAGATGGATTTCACCTTTAGGCTCCTCTTTTCTTATAGGCACAAGTAATAGGTGGAAGTGAAGGTTCAACTAGGCTATCTAATTATAAATTTTCAATGAAATGGCACACAATAGTATTTAGACAACTTATATTAATAAAATCAAAGCAAGTAGTTTGCATGCTTTTGGTTAAGGAGGTGCACCTTGACTATCAATGGTTAGGGTGACCATTGGTAGTTAGCTTGACTGCCATCAATCGACAGTAAAGGGAAAAAAGATAGTGAAGGCTAGGTTAAGTTAGTTAAGTCAAAATTACTATAGGTTAGGCTCGACTATGGGTTGGAAGGTCAAATGGTCTTGAGGGGGTCCTAAGGTGGTCCAGGGGTGCCTTCAATATTTGTAATTACAGTGTTTAGATTTTTTATGTATACACTTATCAATAGTGGTGAGCTTACATCAAATACATTTATTATGAAATAAAACATAAAATACGTGATCTTATCAATAGTGGTGAGCTTACATTAAATACATTCATTATGAAACCACAACATACAAACACACATTCTAATATTAAGCAATATATGAAAAGTGATGTTTCATCCTTTAAAATACCAAACCTAATTCTTCATCTTAAGTCATCAAAACATGACAATAAAGATTTAGAGTGTGCCTAAGTGGAGTCTATTATATGTAAAATCAAAATATGATAAAATTAAACTATAAAAATAAGAGTAACCCATGGAAATCACTTGGTTGAATATTATACAATAAATTCAAACTATAGGTTCTCCACCTATTCATACATGTAAAACCAAATGAGCTAAAAATTAACAATGTGAAACAAATGGTTTAAGTTAATAAATAAAAACCATATATTAATATGCCCCCAAGGAAAAATCAATTAATCTATACCTATCCTTATATTAGAGACATGAGTTTGGATTCCAATTATTTGTTAGCTACACCCTCTATTTGTGTTTCAAAATAATAAAAATAAACTGGACCATCTTTACATATCCCTCCATATCCTATAGAGGATGATATTTATTATAATTATATATCTCAATATACAAAATTTGACTATGATGACATGCTTGATATAGATCAATCACTTTATCACATTACCACTTATACACAACCATGTATCACAATAATATACTTTGATGAGTCAAAATATAAGCATAAAATTAGTTAAAATTTTCTCACATACCTTGGGCTTCATCATTTTATTAAAAGAGACATTATATTACTATGATTAAAAATTCACAACTAGAGCTAGGTAAGTTGTGGTGATATTGATTTTTACATATTTCATTGATTTTTCCTCTACTTGATTGATTGAATAATCATATTGGATTTATGGCATTTCTTGATTTATTGCCACTTGGATTTGACTACTACATTTCATAATCTTACTTGTGTATTTTTTATTTGTGTGCACACATTTATTCTAGGTTTTCCTTGTTTAGTTTCTAAAGGTCCTTAGAAAATTTATTCAACTTGATCTATATGGTATATATAGTTTCCTACATTTTTAATGATACACATAATACATACAATTGGATACTTATATATTATACTACATATTTTTTTATCTTATTTTGGATTTAACAAGGTAAAACATGAGACTAATTCAAATTGTGTAAGATATGTCTAAATTAAGAAAATCTAAATGTACTAGTAGATTATGACTGATATATTACACTTTATATAAATATAAATGACCAATAAGATAGGGTACTTGATTATTTAAGATTTTGTTATAGTTTTTGATAGTGTACAATTATCACTAGTGGTAAAACATGAGAATGTGGTCACTCAAATTTAGAATTGACTATATGAACAAAATGGATCTAGGAATGATTAGATGGTTGTGGTAACCTAAAACATTTTATCTTTGCTAGATTTGTCCCTATTAAAGTGTTCGATTATTCTACCACATATTTATCTTCTTTCCTATAGATAGGTATTATGTGGGATGTCAGAGGCTCAATCACATGCACAAGTTTAGATTTGTATTCCTTCACCTTAAAACCTTAGTTACACCTTTTACACTTGTTTTAGCTATAATAGGGGTTAGAAATGATGGGTTGATATGGTCTCAACAACCCCCTATTTAGTGTCTAATTTTTACCTATATTCTACTACTTTGAATAGGTCTTAAATTATAAGTAGTTATCCCACCTGTGTGTGTGAACAATCAATGTTATACTAGTATGCATTACAATATTGTGTGTCTTTTAAAACTTTAAAAAATATTATTTTTACCTTGTAATAGTGTTCTTACTTAGCTTGATGGTTTTTTCTTTAATATTTTGTATATTTGGATGCTTTAAGGTAGTTTTTCAAGGATGTACAGATGTATTCCTCAATGTGAAAGTACTTCTTTAAGTAGGTGCTACATAATAATAAGCTTAGGATTTATATATTTATATAGATGAATATTTAGGTAATTTCATTCTGATGACATACAAAAAAAGTGGGTTGACCCAAAGGAAGAGTTTTAATTTTTTTTAAATAGTTTTTGGAGATAGCTATATGGGTCGAGCCACAACAAACAACTTTGGTAACTAGATCAGTCTAATTGTGACTAGAGGTGTCCAAGAGATAGAAAATAATGAACTAATATTAGGTGAAAGTCTTCTTAATTATTTAGTCAATTAATTTCAAAATATTTTACACACAAGTCAAATCTACTAAGGTTTGGTAAAAATTCACATTATCAGTTGTCTAATACAAAATTTAAGTGTCTACTTTTCCCCCACATTTATTATAGTATTGAAAGTGTTAGAGTAAAAGGATACAATGATAAATTTAGTACCTAAGTGTAACCATGATTGGTGTCTTGAGATACATGATGAGCATTGAGACTTATTAGTGCAAACCCTACAATGAAACATGTAGAAATCAATGCCCATTTATGATATAAAATCTAAAGAAATAATTGAATAGATTTGAAATTGAAAAAACAAGAATGAGTACACATGTAGGTACATAAATCAATATTCCCTATGATGTTATTAGATAATGGGGTGATTATGCCTCAAGCTAATATTAAAACCATGGTTTGAGAAGAATAATCCACAACCTACATTGGAGATGGATAAATGCTTATAAGTTAAGTCATGTAGAACCTCAACTACAATACTAATTATATATTTTTGAGAATGGAACCCAAATGGGTTCTAAAAAATATGAGTAATTCTAAGTATGCCTGAATACAACCTAAATATGCCTGAGTATAATTGATTAGAACCTAAGTAATACCATAAAAAATCCTATAAAATATCCATGTATGCCCTGAATATGATAACTTGTGTAATCTATGTCAAAACATCATAATATTTGTGAAATTTCACTTATAACCATGTATAATATATAACATATGCCCAAAATCTAATATCCTATGATATATAAATCATATATCCTATAATAATTTGTGTAAAACTATAATAATCTAGATTATCCAAGCCAATATGAAATAATTGTGCCCAAAATCTAAATATTCTCTATAAATATGAAATATCTATGTCAAAATCTTAATTTTTCATGTGTAGTAATGAGGATTTAAAATAATCCCACTATGTATGCTCCTATTTTGATTTGAGGCATGTAGCCTAAGAATTACTCATCTCAAAAGAAAAGAGTTATACACACCATGTTATGTATAAAAAAATCTAAGCATTGAAGCATGTCCTAATAAGATTAGATTATGTTATCATACAAATATTAGATCATCTAAGCATATATGAAACATGTATTTATAAGCACCTAAATTTTGCATAGTGCAATATATTGTGACAAACTTACTTAAATTTTTCACAGTGTAAGCACTTAAATTTTGCCAAAAAACTTACTTTAGCTTGGTCCTCTCCCTTTGACTAGTCCTTCACCTATTTTTTGGCCTTAGCAAACTTAGGTTTTTCATTTTGAGTCTTTTCCTATAAGTTTTTAAAAAATAATATGGTGGTGAATTGTTTGTGTTATTTTCATAAACCATCACAACAAAAATGTAACTATCACTGATTCTGTTAGATTTGTAACATTTTTAAAATTTGTTGTCAAGACTTGCATTTTCATGTATTTTTTTCAATTTTGATTGAATTTTTTATTATTTATTCTTGAGTTCACCTCCTTAACTACCTATTTCACTCTTAATATTTTTTTTAAATCTTCATGACCTTTAAGTCAACTTGACCAAGCTCCTATTTAGGCTTCATTTAAATCCAAGTAACAATTTCTTCTTCCTCACTACAAGTATTTCAATTTTATGAGAATTTTAGATCTGAATTTGTACGTGAGATTGAATATTAGAAGTTTTCAGAGCCATCTCCACCTCATTTTATTTTTTATAAACTTCCCCTTGGTCTATACTCATCTTTACATCAAGTTTTGGAGAAGGGAATTCATTGGGCTTACAACCAATTCTTTTTTGTTTATGAATCAGTCCAGCGATAGTCTAACTACCTTATTATTAAAATTTATGTATGTCTGATTACATTATTTTTTCATACCTATTGTAATAGAGTTCCCAAGTTCATAATTTATCAAGGTAGCTAGTTACCTAAGTATTCTACATTTACACCAATTATTTCCTCATATATAACTGATCTCAACATTGGTCAGGGTGAAGGATTTGATTTTAAGTTTGTTTTATTTATTTAATTCATTAGATTAGTATTCTTAGTTTTAAATAAATTTAATTTTTTTAAATATTAAAAAAATGAAATGATTATTATTTTCTTTTCTTCTCTTGCATTTGAAAAAAATAGTTTTATTTCCTTAGTTTCACTTGCATATAAAAATAAAAAAGTATAGTAATATTTAAATCAAATATAGGTTATGTTAGGTGAATTTCATAATTATTTTCAGCCAATAAAAACCATTTTATTGTAATTTATCTCATATCACATATCAACAAACACACACACACAAATCAAGAGTTAGAAAATCAGAAAAATAAAAGCTTGCATACTAGAGCTAGTTTGTTTATTTACATGATAAAATAATGATATTTTAAATTATAAAATAATAATTATAAACTTGCATATATTCAACCTAAATAATTTTAGTCTCACATAAAACAACCTAAAAGCTTCAAATTTTTCATTTTATTTTTCATATGTAGATTATACTCTAAAAACATATAAGTTATATTATAGGAAAACCAATCTAAGTTTTATATTTGATTCTTCATCTGCACATTTGAAATATTAATTGAATATTAAATTTCATTTAATTTAATTGAAAAGACTGTTAGGTTGTGGAGCTAAAAGCTTCACTGATGTAGACATGGAGGAGGTTGCTGAGTTGCAGAGCAACCAACGTCAGTCTAATCAGTCGACATCGGTCATATACGATGAGAAGAGAAATCGACGTTGGTTAGGTATAGGCCAGCATCAGTCACCTCCAGGCTAATAGGGACTGACGTCAGTTGCCTGTGTGGTTCTAAAACTACCATTTCACAAATAGTTAGTTAACGAACTGGGTGTTTACATGTTAAGAGGCCAATTATAGACTTAAGCTGTGGATCTAGTTATTGTAATTAAATGTCTAATTATTGTTTGCATGAGATATATATAATAGACTCATGGGTTGTATTGTAATTTGTGATAGAGAGTAAGAGAGAAAATATTCGCTCCTTCAGAGTGAAGAGAGCATGGTGTGTTCCTCATAGTGCCACAATGCCAAGTGTGGGTGTTGGTTTAGAGAATCAGAAGGATTCTTCATGTATGTACGATCTTGGTCAGCAGGTGTGTAAGGCCACGTTTGGAGATCTACATGGTAAGTAAGATCATTGATCTACAGGTGTATGTGTGTACGAGGTCTAAGTTTGCAGGTGTGCAAAACCAGGTTGATCTGTAGGTGGCAGTAGGATCAAGGTGATAGCAACACAACAGGGAGTAGGATCAGGTGGGATCTACTTGGAGTATGGTGTGTACTCAGTTGGAGAGCAAAGAGGAAGGCAAGGTAGTTCCTTCCAAAGTAAGATCATTTGAGTTTCATGTTGTTGCAAGTTCATGAGAGATCTACTTGGAGTACGTTGAGTACTTGGAGTATGTGGAGCACTTGTGGAGTGCGTGGAGCACTTGTGTACTGGTAGTAGCAATACTGATTAGTTGGAGGTGAACACCAACTCTGTGTTTGAGTTGTGTGTTGGGACCGTAATTGAGAGAGTGAGCTCTTGAAGGTGAATTACTGAACACTTGGTGTGGTAAACCTATAAGGTGGAAGAGTGTGGCATCTCTTTATTGTAATTCTTTTTTGGAAGAGTATTAATACAAGTTGTGTATTGTCTCTCATATTTTGGGTTATTTCTGAATTCTAGTTACTTGTGCATTCTGGTTAATTTTTGCATATTAAGTTGCTTGTACATGGTAATCAATGGTGCTTTCGTGGGTTCCTAACAGTTGGTATCAGAGCAAGGTTGTTGGCTCTTAGCTTGATACCACTAACAGTTGGTATCAGAGCTAAGGTTGCAGGGAGCAGGTTTGTGTTTGGTTATAGGTCACTCTTAGGGGTTTCTGATTGAGTGGGAGTATAGCAATGGTAAAAGAAAGTACACTAAGAATGGAGGAATTCAAAGGCATGAATGGTTAATTATGGTGTTATAGAAAGAAAGAGCAGGTAAAGAAAGATTATTGGTTGGTTACAGATCAGCATGAAGGAATTGAAGAAGCAGATGTTGCAAGTGTTGTTGCACAGGATGCTTTGGGATGTTTCTTGGATAAAGTAGAATCTTGTCTTATAGATTTTGTTGCCTCTTTCCATGCAACCCCAAATAGAGGGGTTGGTGAGCCTTGTAAAATTATTGGCAAAGGGGAAGTGTTGCTAAAATTGTAGGCAGCCAACACATGGGTGTTGAAGAAGATCATGCAGGTCCCAGTCTTGAAGATGCGGCTAATTGCTTCAAGAAAGTTGGGTGATTAGAGATGCACAAAAACTCTCACAATGGATGCACTTGAAATAGCAGGTGGTAAGAAAGTAGGTACTCTTTATCTACTTGCTTGTATTGATTCTTCTTCTGTTGTGAAGACGTGGCTTTGTAGGCTTGGTCACATGAGCAAGAAGGAGATGCATGTTCTTAAGCGAAAGATAGATGTGTTTAACAGACTTAAGAATCGGAAAGCCTTGGTGTTTTTGGAAGAGATGATAGATAGAGATCAGTGGATGGGGCTGGACATCTCTGAGCAGGGTGGTTTGGATAGGATTTTGATCTATGGAGAGCTCGCGAGTAAAAAGTCATCACTCACAGGCGAACGCAGTTACCAGCTTTGGTCAAGGGGAACTAACATCAAACAGATAGGTGCCAATGTTGGTCATGTGCAGACCAGAGGAGTCGGTGGTGTTGGGTAGGTGGAGATTGACATCGATGGGATAACCAACATTGGTGACCTGGATAGTTGCATGGAACCAATGTCAGTCGGATGCAGACTGTGTGGTGACTGAGGTCGGTCACTGAGATGGATTTTGGGCAGATAGCAAGCTATCAAGGAGTCTCAAACACCCATGGGGAGGACTGAAAGTGTAAGTAAGCCTCAAATTCATTATTCCTCTTCTTTATACTTGTTGCTCATTGTAGAGCAGGAAGGATCTAGGAAATAGTGGGAGCATGGCATGAATAGGATGCAGAACCAAATAGGAGATTTGGTAGGGTTGCCACCGGAAGAAAGCACTGAGACGAATGGATACCTTAGTTAAAGAATAGAGAGAATGGATACATGAGACAAAAGGCCAGGTCATATGGTCTTGAGGAAGCTATAGGATAGTGGTATAGGTTTTGACAGGTGGATGACAAAGTAGGGCTTTAGTCAATGTCAGTGTAACCATTGTGTTTGTCTTACCAGGTGGATGATGATTGCAACATTATCCTATTACTATATGTGGATGATATACTAGTTATAGGTTCAAACATACAGGGTTTTACTGAGCTAAGGGTAAGGTTAGTTCAGTGGTTTGCCATGAAGGATTTGGGAGTAGCAAAATTCTTTGGCATGAGAGACATCGAAGATCACAGGTTGATTTTGTCTCCAGTGGGAGTTGATGTGAATCAGGTGTTGGCGAGGTTCAATACGTAGGATGCAGAACCAGAGCACACCAAGGGCTAGACATTTAGTGTCTAAAATCACATGAGGTTTGGTATAGACCTGAGTTTTCCCCAGTAGTGGGAGCTATTAGAGAGTTAGGAGCCAATTCGAGGAAGTGGGTTCTTAGGTATTTGAGAGGGACCAGCAGCAGGGATACATGTTATGCAGGGTCAGGACTTCACTACATGGGTTTGTAGGTTCAGATGTGGTAGGTTACTTGGATGACAGGAGGTGCACCACAGGATGTGTGGTGGTTGGTCTTTAGGGTTGAGCTTGAAGAGGGATACAAGTTAGGAAATAAATTAGATGGGGTACAAGTACAGGTACAGTGTAGCTATTTATCTCCAAGTGGGAGATTGTTAGGTTATGTAGCTAAAAGCTTCACTAATGCAGACATGGAGGAGGTTGCTGAGAGGTTGCTGAGTTGTAGAGTAACTGACATCAGTCTGATCAGCCGATGTTAGTCATATATAGTGAGAAGAGAAACTAACATCGGTCAAGTATCGGCTGGCATTGGTCACCTCCAGGCAGATAGGGACCAACGTCGGTCGCCTGTGTGGTTCCAAAACTACTAGCTCACGAATAGTTAGTTAATGAACTGGGTGTTTGCATGTTAAGAGGCTAATTATAGACTTAAGTTGTGGATCTAATTATTGTAATTAGATGTCTAATTATTGTTTACATGAGATCTATATAATAGACTCATGGGCTATATTATAATTTGTGCTAGAGAGTAAGAGAGAAAATATTAGCTCCTTCAGAGTGAAGAGAGCATGGTGTGTTCCTCCTAGTGCCACAGTGCCAAGTGTGGATGCTAGTTTGGAGAATCAGAAGGATTCTTCATGTATGTAGGATCTTGGTCAATAGGTGTGCAAGGCCATGTTTGGAGATCTACATGGTAAGATCATTGATCTGTAGGTGTATGTGTGGGGGAGGTCTAGGTTTGCAGGTGTTTAGAACCAAGTTGATCTGTAGGTGGCAGTAGGATCAAGGTGACAACAACACAATAGGGAGTAGGATCAGGTGGGATCTACTTGGAGTACGATGTGTACTCAGTTGGAAAGCAAAGAGGAAGGCAAGGTAGTTCCTTCCAAAGTAAGATCATTTGAGTTGTAGGTTGTTTCAAGTTCATGGGAGATCTACTTGGAGTATGTTGAGTACTTGGAGTACATGGAGTGCGTGGAGCACTTGTGGAGTGCGTGGAGCACTTGTGTACTGGCAGTAGCGATACTGACTAGTTGGAGGTGAACACCAACTCTGTGTTTGAGTTGTGTGTTGGGACCGTAATTGAGAGAGTGAGCTCTTGAAGGTGAATTATTGAAAACTTGGTGTGGCAAACCTGTAAGGTGGAAGAGTGTGTCATCTCTTTGTTGTAATTCTTTTCTATAAGAGTATTAATACAAGGTGTGTATTGTCTCTCATATTCTGTGTTATTTCTGAATTCTAGTTACTTATGCATTCTGGTTAATTTCTGCATATTAAGTTTCTTATACATGGTAATCAATGGTGCTTTCGTGGGTTCCTAACAAAGACAAATAAATAGCACTCATTTAACACATATAGATGAAACTTTGCATCTTTTAAGCTAAAAAAAGTCAAAATCAGGAAGTTACATTGTTCATTTAGTTTGTAGTTTTAGTTGCATTATATTCTTAAAAATACAAAAATAAAAAAAAAGGGAAAAACATTTATTTCCATTTACTTTCATATATTCATTTCTTTTACTTTCAACATTTTAATTTCATCAATAGATTACTTTCTTTTTATTTTCAAAACCTTGCCAAAAACACCCAAAAAATAACTTATAAAAAATAGTGTCAACACGAGTACAAGTCAAAACCTTGCTTCCAAACTTCCAAAATAGAAATTACATCTTTAAAAATGAAATAAAGACAAGCTAAAAATTCAACATTCTAATTCAACCTTGTTCCACCATTATATGATGTTCCTAGAGTGACCTTACTCTATAGGGTATGCTTATTCCCTAGACTACCAACTCCCATACTAGAAGATGCCCTTCAAAGTGGCATTGATTCCAAGCTTATACTATAATTATTTCACTCATAATACCTATTTGTCAAATCTCATAATCATCCATCTTTATTCCCTTGATGATAAATCTCACCAAATATAACCCCAGTCATAGTGAGACCCCTTTGTATCCTAACACACCAACTTAAATGCTTTCAAGTGAGAGCCTACCCTCCCATTTTATTTTTCCTCATGTTTAGCCTCATCCTATATCATTTTCATTGGAGATGACATTTTTTGGTCAAGGTCAACCTGATCAAACCAAAAATTCCCTAAGATCTTACAACCCAATTTTGCCTAGTTTTTTGAGTTGAGTATTGACCAAGAACTATTTTACCTTGTTCTCATATATACTAATGATTTTTTGGATTCCATATCTTCCCAATTCACCACTTTAAATGATAATTATGACATTGATGAGATCTTTTGGTATCATCATGATCATATTTTTCCACCTTTCATTCAAAACCATATCTATACACCCAATCCCAACCAACCTATTATTTCATCCCTTCCAGCATAAATCCTTCAACCACATTAGCCCAACTAACCAATTCCCTATACCATTCATCCTATTGTTCATTCAAAAACTACCTTTACCAGACCTCAAGAATTTGAGTACATGTAGGTTAGTGTGTCACTTTATGAACATAAAAAATTTGGTGAACCTGATGTGAAAGGGTTCTCTTTTTGCATTATCATCTTTCCACTTCTTTCTTCCATATTCTCTATTCTCTTACATTTATTATATGGGTATATATACCCCCTAAATATGTTTGGCCAAGATTTTGAGAGAATGTATGATTTTGAGAGCTATAAAATGATCCACCAATATCTAGGTGAAGTATCCTTCGTGAATTATAATAAAAAAATCAACTCAAAATATGGAGAGTTAGTACCAAAACCATTCTTCCTCAAACTTTAAAACTAATTATAAGGTATTAATTTAATAACTATGGGATCCTCTAAAAAAATTAGGAACTACCTTGACTCTAACAATATGACCTTCACTAGTAGAGGCAAGATTTATCCTAGATTATAACTAGACCACATATTAATTTACAAATCTTACATATCGAGAGCATTTTTAAGATTTGATTAGTATATTGAAATAAATCACTTCTTAGAAGAAGGGCTAATCAAATGAAAATTATCCCTACATCCCTCTAATACTAACCAAAACATTTTGATCCCTCATGAATAATCCATGATGACTCATCTTGATCCATCTAACAAAAACTATTTTATTACTAGCTATCGAACCTTTCCTCCCAAACCCTCCATAATGTAGATTCTTAAATCTAACACTGATTCTTCACTAAATGAGCTTATCTCCACCTTTGTGGGTTGAATTCATAATCTATAGAGTAACCAAGCATCTATAAACCAATAAATGACCTATAACCTTTATAATCATAATCATTCCTCCTTCATTATCATTCCATAAATATCTTATCAACTTATAAAATACCCATCTAACCCACCTCCCATCAGATATATATTGATTTAAAACCCTAGGGGCATCCTCACCTATGGAGTTCCCAACCCTTTAGAACTAAACATTCCTTTATCTTATCAACCTAATACTCAATTTATTATGGGATGTTATTTCTCATACCTTCCTTTAAGTAATGCATTAACCAATGCATCGTCATTAATGACTCCCCCTAGCTATGTTTCAACCATGTATGCCCCATAATTACAAGTGCCAACATACATTTCTTCATCCAACCCATTACCTCCTTATTACCATATGTTTTCAAAATATACTCACTTGGATAAAAACTTCTTGACCTACTATACCCTGTCTTCCAAACCCACATATTTTCCTCTTAGTGGTTTTGTACTCACTTCTTACCTAGGCCCTCTCCCTTAATCTCATCCCAATTAGCCTTATGTAAAATATTTTAAATAATCTCTCAGCCAAAACATATGAGTAGTCTTACTATTATATCTCCTACCTAAACTCCCAAAATATAATGGGGATGGATATCCCAACTTTTATGAGTAAGCATACACTTCCACTAT
The DNA here is from genome assembly GCA_037957365.1 of Torreya grandis. Lineage (NCBI taxonomy): Eukaryota > Viridiplantae > Streptophyta > Pinopsida > Cupressales > Taxaceae > Torreya > Torreya grandis. The sequence continues at coordinate 3,975 of JARHVA010006698.1, read as the reverse complement.
CATAAAGCTTCTACTTTGGGATGGGGTAGTTTCCAAGATTTTCCCATATACTTTAGAACTAATCACCCTAGATTTTTACTACCATCTCTTTGAGGCCTCAATTTATTCCTTATTGAAAATTATGTTTGGGTTTGTTAAGGCCTTTGATATGAACAAGTTTCTTAAGGATTAAAAATAATATTTATTACATAGCAAGCAAGAATTTATTGAATATATTTCTCATTTCATTACTATATGGAAACAATATTAAACTCCTCAACTAATGCCCCCACACATGGACCAAATATAAATATGTGCTCTCTTTTTGCATTCACTAAAGAAGGAGACAAGGGAAGACATTCATAAATTCCCTTACATGTCCTATGAAGAATCACTTGAGAGTGCTCTAAGGATAGACAAAATAACCATTAACAGTGGATATCTAACTTATGGATCCAGTGGGTGAATAATCACCCCTAACCAAAGTAATGGATGTTACAAAAATGTAAACCAAAACAAACCCAATAATAAAGGCCCTAGGGTTATGAACAAGAACCATAATGTTTCCACAGATGGAGTGACAGATCATACCACTAAAAATATAAATGTAAATAACAATCAAAGTCAACCCCTAAATAACAATAATAACAATGATAACAATGGATGTACAGGGAGACAAAACCCTCCACTTATAGTTCATGTCATGGAATTTAACCATCCTCCACCTTGCTACACCCTAGTTTTAGAACTAATTCAAAACCATTTTCAAAAATTTGAATAAAACTAAAATAGACAGTTTTACTAAGGAAACAACCAACAAAAATTTGGTCAATAAGGCCAAAACTAGATTCCTAGGGATTATGATCCCAATGTCTATTATATATTCTAAAGATTCAGTGGTTATGGTACCCATGCTTTTAGGGACTACAATAAATTCATATAAAGATTCCCTAAGGATAAATGAAAAACTTTCATAGACATATGCTTAAGGAATGATAAAAACAACCTTATAAAGCCCATCAATAGGTCTTATGACACCTTAAAACACCAAGTTTCACATATATAAAATCCCATTTCCTAAGCACTAATAGTGCAATACATAGAACCAACCACAATATTACCTCACTCATAACCCTTTTTGACATGCACCCATGGCATTGAAGTGTACCTAGTAACCTTGATGTCTCTCCCCAATTGAGACCCAAAGGAAAAACTAGAATGATAGATGTTATATAACTAGAAATAATGAGGATGAAAACTTCATCACTCACATAAAGGGAGTATTGCCTAATAAATTATCTTTTTGCAAGCATTCTAGAGGTCGATGCCCATACTAATCCTAGGCTTATAGGAAACTATGATTTTAGTTATAAAACTAACAAAGACATCTTCTTACAATTATTGTATGAATATTCTTAAAAAACTCTCCTACTCAGTATTTGGTATAATTTGATGATTCAAGATTGATATACCTAGCTAGCATTTTTTCTCCACCCCAAGATCAAATTAATCACATTGATTTAAATATGTTCCCATAAAGGAAAAACTCTAAAGGCAGTTACTAATTTTTTGACCTTATAAGTCTTCCCCCATATGTTGAGATGGTCAGGAGGGGGGATCCGATATTATATTTTCAAGTCTAGATTTATAAAAATTACATGAAAATATAAATGGTCAATGAAAGTGTGGTTGTTAATATATTCCCCTTTTTATTTATTTAAAAGCTTGGTTATGGAGAAACTAATTGATCCACCACTCAAATCACCCTACAGGGCTATGATAGCTTCAAGTCTACCTACATTAGGACCATCATACTTCCATTAACTATGGGTCCCAAAACTATGTTAATGGAATTTTATGTGATTAATAGAAATACAAATTATAATATGATTTTTAGAAGTCCTAGATGCACATGATGAAGGTGATCCCCTATACCATGTTTCAAGAGATGATATTCCTTCATTTGGGGAAGGTTTTATTTTCTCAATGGGATCCTAATCACTTTGATGCCTTTAAATCCAACCTTAACAAGAGATTTTGTATTCATAATGATGTGGTGAAGCCCCCACCTTTAGCCAGAGATAAGGAACTTGTAGCAACCATTTCATGCATCTTGAATTCAAGTCCTAAAATCCCCAAAACCTCACCAAATGTAAATGTTGAGGAAAATTGATTAAATACAATGGAAAAATTGAATATATAAACTCTCATAATAATTCCAACCATCTCAACCAAGTCAAAAAATGAAATCATAATCATCTTATAAAAGGATGAACCTATCAGACTCCCATTTGATCCATATAGGATTATAAATTATAGTCTTGATAGAACTATTATGATAGAGTCTCCCATATCTAATGTCAAAGTCTTCCATGTTGGCATGGTGAAAGTATTAAGGTATGAGGATAAGCTCAAAAAAATATCTTGATGATCCACCTTCTAAGTGTAGTCATTCAATACCCCATCACAAAGGGGAAAATTATATATTATATGTTAGATTAGATGATGAAATAATTTTTAATCCCCCTTCCCACTAGAAATTTATGATGGAATTCATAATGAGACCCTATACACTATATAAATAAACATTGAATCAAAAATAGACCCAAATATCCTCAAGACTGGAACTTCTCTCTCCCCTAGAGAGAAGGCCATAGATAAACTTCTTAGTGATTTCTTGTAAAAAATTTCTTTCCCTTGTTTTAATATGATAGGAAGAATAATAATTATTATGACCTATGAAAAATATTATTAATATCATAAAAATTTCCATGAACATCTCATTCAAGTAGGATACCCTGTCCTAACACTTGGCCATATATTAGATGAGAAAAAATGAGGAAAATTAGAACTCAATACCCAATTCGTTGGGTCCATATTTAGTGAATGAATATTTTAATAATGGAGCCTTTTAGTGATTCACCTTAGAGGATAAGAAGTTTAGTGAAACTATTTTCATCTCAAAATTTTCTACATATAGATATTTCATTTCATATTTCCCTCTTTTCATAAATCATTAATAATTTCAATTTTTTAAATGTTGTTTTGAATTTTATTTGTTTTTATTAGTGATTGTTTATATATTATTTCATGTAAAAAGTTTGGAAATACATCATATTATTCTATCGATTTATTCATATCACCATATTCCCCTTTAAAAACATTCTCAAAATTAGCATGATGTAGAATCTTGTCATGGTTCTTACGATCACTATGCACTTCATTCCTCTATACTTTGTTGTGAACTTAAGAAATATAGACTAAATATTAGTTTATAATCTTTTCTTGACATAATTCACCTTTTCATAGTTATCTCCAATCCAAAATGCTATCATACCCAAACTAGGTAACCTTAATCACCTCTCTTAGTCCTTAGTGATGAGCCCTTGCATCTTATTAGTTTCAAAAGGCTAATATTTGGGGATAAGATCCTTATCCAAAAAAATAGAGAGATAAACACTAATACAAATTCAATATTGCATAAATCAAATCAATCTCACCTCTCTCTCCGTCGCTAATCCTTAGTGTTGAGCCCTTACAGCCTACTAATTATGTGGGGTTAGTATTGGGTGGTAGATGCACTTAGTCACATACATCTATCCTTTGGTAATGAGCTTGTGTATCTTCTTAGTTACATGAAACTAAGTGTAGTGGGTTTCAAGAGTAAATCAAGAGGAAAATCAATTTATAAAGTGTCTAAAAAGTAAGAAAATGCCATAAATTAATGCCTAGATATTTGTACCAAATTGAGAATATCATCACTCTTACCAATTCTATCATGGATTTCAATCTCTTGATCTAAATATATATAAAGCCAACAAAAACTAGTGTTTTATAATCTTGGTAAGAAGTATAATCTCCCCCTTTTCTCATAGTAATTAGGTCAATCTCTTGTTCCTTTTGAAATTTTTATGTATAGTTTTCCACTCTAATTATCTCTAATATATTATCATCCTTTCATTCCCTTTGTTTCAAGTTAAAATTTCATTGTTGTGT